>APFE030724392.1:31450-130678 GCA_000404065.3 Pinus taeda
TATTATTAGGCTTTAGTATTTTTAATATTTATCTTAGGGTTTGTATACATTGGGTTTATAATATTAGCTCCTTTTGTTTATTATTACCTAAGGGTTTAATAATAAAATCCCAAGGGATTATGAACCCATGGGAATAATATTGAACAAAAAGGACTAATATTATAAACCCAATGAACTAATAAACCCAACTCTTTAATATTATAAACTTAAGGAATTAGTGAACCCAAATGGATACATATTAAAAACCTAAGGGATCAAGAAGCACGAGGAATTGATATTACAAACACAAAGAAACATAAAGATGACCATGATTGATATTATAAACCCAAGTTAATAATAAACCCAAAGGATTAATACTAAAACCCTAAGAGATTATGAACTGAAGGAAATAATGTTAAACCCAAGGGACTAATATTATAAACCCAACATTGGTAAACCCTAATATAAATATTAGAAAGACTAAAATAAACATGGTTTATTTTCATAGTGAGCGAATCCTTCTCATAATGTGACATACAACCATGGTTGGCCATGGTTGTCTATGATTGACAATGGTTGACCATGATCGATAATATAAACCTAAGGGAATAATAAGCCCAAGGCATTGATATTATAAACCCTGAGGAATAATAAAACTAAGTGCTTAATGCGAAACCCCAAGGGAATATGAACCCAAGGGAATAATATTGAACCCATGGGACTAATATTATAAACCCAACATTGTTAAACCCAAATATAAATACTACAATCACTAAAATAAACATGGTTTATTTTCATGGTGAGTCAATCTTTGTCAAAATGTGAAATTCAACCAAGGGACTAATATTATAAAACCAACATTGGTGAACCCAAATATAAATACTACAAATACTAAAATAAACATGGTTTATTTTAATGGTGAGACAATTCTTGTCACAATGCGACATTCAACCATGGTTGACGATGTTTGGCTATGATTGACAAAGGTTTACCATGATTTATATTATCAACCAAAGGGAATAATAAACACAAGGGATTGATATTATAAACCCAAATGAATAACAAACCCAAGGGATTAATACTAAAACCCAAGGGATTATGAACCCAAGGGAATAATATTAAACCCATGGGACTAATATTATAAAATTGACACCGAGTAAACACAAATATCAATACTACAGACACTAAAATAAACATAATTTATTAGTTTATTTTGATGGTGAGGCAATCCTTGTCACAATGCGACATTCAAACATGGTTCACCATGTTTGGCTACGATTTATATTACAAAACTAAGGGAATAAAATAACCCAAATTTTGATATTATAAACCCAAATGAATAATAAACCGAAGGGAGTAGTATTAAAACACCAAGGGTTTATGAACCTAAGGGAACAATATTAAGCCCAAGGGACTAATATTATAAACCCAATATTCGTAAATCCAAATATAAATATTACAAACACTAAAATAAACATGTTTTATTTTCATGGTGAGCCAATATTTGTCAAAATGTGACATTCAAGCATGGGACTAATATTATCAACCCAACATTGGTAAACCCAAATATAAATACTACAAACACTAAAATAAACATGGTTTATTTTGATGGTGAGACAATTCTTGTCACAATGCGACATTCAACCATGGTTGACCATGTTTGGCTATGATTGACAATGGTTTACAATGATTGATATTATAAAACAAAGGGAATAATAAACCCAAGGGATTGATATTATAAACCCAGAGAATAATAAACCCAAGGGATTTTGAACCCAAGGGAATAATATTAAACCCAAGTGACTAATATTATAAACCCAACATTCGTAAAACCAAATATAAATATTACAATGTCTAAAATAAACATGATTTATTTTCATGGTGAGACAATCCTTGTCACAATGTGACATTCAACCACAATTGACCATGTTTGATATTATAAACCTTGTTGGAATAATAAACCTAAGGGATTAATATTAAAACCCAAATAAACAATAAACCCAAGGGATTAATACTAAAACCCAAATGAACAATAAACCCAAGGGATTAAGACTAAAACCCCAAGGGATTATGAACCCAATGGAATAATATTAAACCCAAGGGCCTAATATTATAGACCCAACAATCATAAACCCAAATGTAAATATTAGAAATACCAAAGTAAACATGATTTATTTTCATGGTGAGACAATATTTGTCAAAATGGGACATTCAACCATGGGACTTGTTATACCTTAAGAAACCAATTTCCTGGTTGTAAAGAAATTGTGCTTAAGACATTAATAAATATTATTTACTGTCACTTATTATTTGTTGGGTTCTCAAATGAAGGACTTGGAAAACTTGGTTTTTAACCCTTAATACATGTATGACCGGAACATTTCAGAATGCCATTTGTTGCTAAATATAAATGATGAGTGAAGAAAGATTGAAGGAGAAGTTAAAGATAATATGCTGGTTTTTCACGGAAACTACTATCTGTAACTTAGAAGAATTATGAAAATGAGAACTGAATCATAGACAATATGCTGCTTAACACAGAAACTACTATCTGTGGCTCTTGGTGAAGTTAAAGATAAAATGTTGGTCTTCCACAAAAACCATTATCTATAACTTAGAGAGGAAGGTGGAAACTTCAAGTATAGGAGCACTTTTTTAAGGGATTTTAACTTTATCTACATAAGCAAATAAAGACATGCAGCTTCATTAGTATACTTGAAAGAAGAAAACATAACATGACACATGACAGAGAAGGTTACAAAATTATACCCAACAACTCATGGAAACTTCTGATTCTTTCATTAATCAACAATGATATCAGGAAAACAGTGGCCTAGTCTCCGGGTTCTCTAAAACTCGAACCTCTTCTTTCTAAATTTTCCTCCTTTTATACATTTGTGAAACAGTTGCTGATCTTTGAAACTGTCAAACTACTAAAATTGTTTCTCTAACTATCTGAAGTAAGAATTATTACGAAATATTACACAGAGGGTAAAGACATCTCAAAGAACATAAAATAATAGAAAATAATTGAACATATAAGATGACTATGATTGCTGACTTTTCAACTCTATTAATCTGCTTCTGAGTTCCTCTGTATATGCCTTAATCCGCTTTAATCATAACGAATTGTGTTTGACTTGTATAAACCTGGGCTTACGCATGTATCGTATACATTTTAATTGGCCAAAACACCAAGAAACTCAACCAATTGCCTTTTCTTTGGATTCAGCTTTAACACTGATTCTTTCCCTTAAACAACAAAATCAACGTAACCTTTGATTATTATGGAACTCAAAAATAATTAGTTCTGCTTCATAAATCCATCAGATCCACTTCATATCGCAAATTGCAATCAACGTTTTAAATCTTTGTATTGACCCAATCCTTAACAAATCGCGATATGACAAACGCACCGGAGCTATAAAACATGGCATATATAATATCGGGTCCGAAATCCCAATTGCAAATTACAATTGCGAAATGAGCCAACACATATAGATAAGGCACTTTATGGACCATCCCAACTTTATAAAACACGATAAATATGTTTTCGTGTCCGACCCGCAATCGCAAATTACAGTTAGCATAGCCATATACTCATATATAAAGTGTTATGCGATGACCGCGGAACCACTGGGGCTTATAAAACATAATATATATATGCTTCGGGTCCAGCCTGTGCATCGCTTATTTCTATTCTAATCCTTTATAATAGAAATACATGTAAAAATGTGTAACCATAATGTATGTGAAGGAATTTTCGATATAGCGGACCTGCTAGGACTTTACCACAATAACTATATATATATATATATATATATATATATATATATATATATATATATTATATATATATATATATTATATATTATTATATAGATATATATATATATATCAGGTCCTCCATCGCAAATCAAAATCAGCGGAACCCAACGTCCATAGCTCTGTGGTGCGGTGGACCCAACGAGACTTTAAACCATGATGTATATACCTTTCAGGTCCGGCCAGGGGTGATTTCATATAATTGCCACTATGGTTTGCGATTACGATTTGATCACATCATTGAACACATATACATATATATTTTGGTTATGGCTCCAGATAACCATTTATAATATGATTTAACTTGATTGCATGGGCTGATTCTTTAACAATTGTTTCCTTTGTGATTCTAATATATAATAAATAAAATGCTTCATTTCTTTTAGACTTTGTGGATAAGAGAGCCTTATTAAGTTTGAACCCCTACAATGATTTTTAGACCACACATTGTGATAAAAATGAAAAATAAGCTTAAACACAATATAAGCTACAACAGGACTAATATGGTAAACCCAAATATAAATATTACAAACACTAAAATAAACATGGTTTATTTTCATGGTGAGACAATCTTTGTCAAAATGCAACATTCAACCATGGGACTAATATTATAAACCCAAATATAAATACTACAAACACTAAAATAAACATGATTTATTTTGATGGTGAGACAATCCTTGTCACAATGCGAGATTCAATCATGGTTGACCATGATTGATATTATAAAGCTAAGGGAATAATAAACCCAAGGGATTAATATTATAAACCCAACAAAATAATAAAACTAAGGGATTAATACTAAAACCCCAATGGATTATGAACCAAAGGGAATAATATTAAACCCATGAGACTAATATTATAAACCCAATATACTACAAACACTAAAATAAACATGGTTTATTTTGATGGTGAGACAATCCTTGTCACAATGCAACATTCAAACATGGTTGACCGTGGTTGGCTATGATTGACAATGGTTGACCATGATTGATATTATAAACCTAAGGGAATAGTAAACCCAACTTATTTACATTATAAACTCAAATAAATAATAAACCCAAGGGATTACGAAACCAAGGGAATAATATTAAGCCCAAGGGATTAATACTAAAACTCCAAGGGATTAATACTAAAACCCCAAGGGATTATGAACCCAAGGGAATAATATTAAGCCCAAGGGACTAATATTTTAAACCCAACATTTGTAAACCCAAATATAAATATGAAAAAGACTGAAATAGAAATGATTATTCATGGTGAGACAATCCTTGTGACAATGTGACATTCAACTATGGTTGATCATGATTGATATTATAAACATGTGGTAATAATAAACCCAAGATATTGATATTATAAACCCAAATGAATAATAAACCCAAGGGATTAATACTAAAACCCCAAGGGATTATGAACCCAAGGAAATAATATTAAACCCAAGGGACTAATATTATAAACCCAACATTCGTAAACCCAAATATAAACATTGCAAACACTAAAATAAACATCATTTTTTTTTCATGGTGAGAGAATCCTTGTGACAATGTGACATTCAAGCATGCTTGACCATGGTTGGCTATGATTGACAATGATTTACCATGATTGATATTATAAACCTAAGAGATATATATTAAACCCTAGGATTAATATTATAATATCTATCAATAATACTATACCCTAGGAATATGCACCCTTATATTAATAAACCCATAAGAATGATATTATAAACCCAAGGGATCGGTAAATCCAAGAGATTAGTATTATAAACTTAGGGGATTAATATTATAAGCCATAATATTACAAATTATAAATCCAAGATATTAATATTAAACTTAAAATAAATCCAAGAGATTGATATTAATATTAAACCCGAGATATTAATATTCTAAACCAAGGGATTCATAAACCCAAGGAATTTGTATTATACACCCAAGAGATTTAAATTAAACCCTAGGATTGATATTATAAACCTTATGAATAACATTATACCCTAGGAATATAAAACCTTACATTAATAAACCCAAGGGATTGATATCATAAATGCAAAGGAATAATAAACCCATGGGATTACAAATGCGTAGGAATAATATTAAACATAAGGAATTAATATCAAAGACTCAAGGAATTTAAATATTATAAAAATTAGGATTAACATTATAAACTTATATGCCCATGGGGCTTTGGATTGACGGTGAATGGGTCCACTGTTAAGGCACTCCTTGCGATAGGTAACTGGTTCAAATCCCCCATGGGTGCTTACTTAAAAAAAAAAAAACATTATAAACCTATCTCATTAATAAACCCAAGTGATTAATATTAAAAACCCAAGGGATTTTAAACCCAAGGGAATAACATTAAACCTTAGGATTAAACCATGGATTAATGTTAAACCCAAGGATTATTATTAAATCCTTTCTCACAACGCGACGTAGGACCATGGTTGAACATGATTGATTTTCATATTGAGACAATATTTGACATAATGTGATGTTGGACCATGGTAGACCATTAATAAAACCACATATACAAACATTGTTAAATGTGGTTTAAAATGGTTGACCATGGTTGATTTTCATATTGAGACAATGTTTCTCAAATCTTGTGATGTTGGACCATGGATATGAATTGCCATGGTTGACGATAGTTGAAAATTGTTTATTTTCATATTGATACAATCTTTGTCACAATGCGACATTGGACAAAGAGACCTATCTGATTAATAAACCCAAGTGATTAATATGAAAAACCTAAGGGAATAACATTAAACCTTATGATTAATATTAAATCCTAGGAACATAAACCATAATATTAATAAACCTAAGGGATTAATATTATAAACGAAGGGGATTATAAACTAAGGAGATTAATATTAAACCCTAAGATTAATGTTATAAACCATAGCTTTAATATTAAACCCTAGGAATACAAACCCTGTGATTAATATTAAAACCCTAGGATCAATATATAAACCAAAGTGATTACTAAAAGCATTGGACTAATATTAAAACCCTGGGGGATTATAAACTGAAGGGAATAACATTAGACCCAACAATTAATTTTAAACCCTAGGAATATAAACCCTAAGATTAATATTATAAACCTTAAGATTAATATTATAAAACCTTAGGATTAATATTATAAGCCTTAGGATTCATATTATAAACCTAAGGTATCTATATTAACCTTAGGATTAATGTTATAAACCCTATAAATAATATTATACCCTAGGAATATGGACCCTCAGATTAATAAACCCAAGGGACGTTAGACCATGGTTGATGATGGTTGACGATGGTGATTTTGATATTGAGACAATATTTGTGCCAATGTGACGTTGGACCATCATTGAACATGATTGACCATGGTTGGCCATGATTGAGCATGATTTTGAGAGAATCTTTGTCACAATTTGACATTTGACCATGATTGAATATGGTTGACCATGTTTTAGTTTCATATTGACATAATATTTGTTATAATGTGACATTGGACCATGTTTCACCATGAATGACCATGGTTGACGATGATTGATAGTGGTTTAACACAATTGATTTCATATTGAGACCATTTTTGTCACAATGTAACAATGAAACATGGTCGACCATGGTTGACCATGATTATAAACCCAAGGGATTTATATTGAACTTTAGAATTAATATTATAAACCCTATTAATAATAATAAACCATAGGAATCTGAGCCTTAGATTAATAAATTGAAAGGATTAATATTATAAACCTAAGGGACTAATAAATACAATGGATTAATACCAAAAACCCAAGGGAATATAACCCAAGGGAATAATATTAAACCCAAGGGTTTAATATTATAAACCCAAGGTATATAAACCCTAAGATAAATATTAAAAACCCTAAAATAAACATGGTTGACTATCATTGACAATGGTTGATTTTCATATTGACACAATCTTTGTCAATGCGATGTTGGACCATGATTGAACATGATTGATTTTCACATTGAGAAAATATTTGTCGCAATCTGATGTTGGACCATGGATGATCATGGTTGATTTTCATATTGAGACAATCTTTGTCCCAATGTGACGTTGTACCATGTTTGACCATGGACGACCATGGTTTTCATAATGTGACATTGGACCAAGAGACCATCTTCGTCACAATGTGACCATGATTATTGACCATGGTTGACCATGATTAAGAATGGTTGATTTTCACATTAATACATCTTTGTGAAAATGGGACGTTAGACCATGGTTGATTTTCATATTGACCATGGTTGACCATGATTGACCATGAATGATTTTCATTTGAGACAATATTTGTCAAAATGCGGCATTTGACCATGGTAGACCATGATTAAAGATGGTTGACATGACTGATTTTCATATTGAGACACTAATTCTTATAATGTGATGTTGGACCATGTTTTACCATGAATGGCCATGATTGACGATGATTGACCATGGTTGATTATCATATTGAGACAATATTTATCACAATGTGACATTGGACAAAGAGACAATCTTCATCACAATGTGAACATGCTTATTGACCATGGTTGACCATAGTTGACAATGATTAACCATGGTTGATTTTCACATTGAGACAGTCTTTGTCAAAATATGACATTGAAACATGGTTGACCATGGTCGACAATGGTTAACCATGGTTTATTTTCATATTGAGACAGTTCTTTCAGAATGTGATGTTGGACCATGGCTGACCATGATTGACAATGATTGATTTTAATATTGACCATGGTTGACCATGATTGACGATGGTTGATTTTCATATTCACATAATCTTTGTCACAACGCGACGTTGGACCATGGTTGGCCATGATTGATTTTCATACTGAGACAATATTTATCACAATGCGACGCAGGACCGTGGTTGATTTTCATATAAAGACAATCTTTGTCACAATGCAACATTGGACCATGGTTGACCATGAATGACCATGGTTTTCATAATGTGACATTGGAGCAAAAGACAATGTTCATGACAATGTCACCATGATTATTGACCATGGTTGACCATGACAATATTATTTAATGTTATTAATATTAATAATTTATATTTATAAATATTAATAATATTAAAAGTAATATTAATATTCATATTCATATCAATTAATATTAATATTAATAATTAATATTAAAATTAATATTTATACATAAATGAGAGTACCTTTCGGATTAATCACATTATTAGGATTTGGTTGACATTTCGAACCAAAAATGATGCAACCATATGGCTGCCACACCCTAAACACCCTATCGAGACTCTTAACCCTCATCAAACTTTTGTTACTTTAGCCATAATCCCTCACTTTAACAATTATCAGTCATGGGTCTATGGTTTACACCCTCAAAATCTTATCGAGAGCGTTCTTCAAATGCATTAGGCTTTAAAACCTGAGACCATACCATTTCACCGAAATACACAGAAACACGAAAAACCAAAGAAAACCTCGCTTCGAATGCTTTATCCAGATCTCAAATTTTATACATCTGTGATCATAATTATCGGCGGATCCATATTTTGGTCCATCATCTTTTCGTTGTCATTCTATATCTCCTATCTCCATCATCCAATTCTTCTCCAATCTAATGGTCATCATTCACTCCAAACATTTAAACTGACACGTCAATCCTCCACCGTCAATCTGTGCGTAGTGGATCTGATGGTCCACATATATTTCAGGCAAACAAATAACATGGGAATTAACTGCCCGATAAAGTAGTTTCCCTATTCAACCTTGTGCTACGTGTCGATCATTTAATGGGATAAGGCGACTACCCTTCAATATAGCTTACGGCCTTTCGCTCACCCAAAAACCACTTCCATTGTTGCAAAACCACTTTTGCGATCCAACGGTTGTAATTTATTCACAATCCAATGGCCACAATTGAATCACACAATCGCAAGTCCACTTGCTAGGCTCCTTCCGCTTCAATGTGCCGATCTGATCATTCTTACAAACATGATAAGGGTATAGGTTCCTGTTGATAAAATTTCAAGTCCGAATTTCGGATTCGACTGTGTTTTGCACTAAATCTTAGTGTAAATTGGATTTACGCTCGTGGGACTGAAACTATGCAAACAAGCTTCGCCGACCCGATAAGGGTGATCTGACAGTTAGGATTAAATCATCACCAAAACAATGATATTTAAAAAGGCCTTGAACTTCTATTAATCATGTGATTTAGACATGAAGCATAAAAAAACAAAGGAATAAACACTAGCCCAAATACAAAGGAAATAGGAGCCCAATGAGGGTTTCCGCAGACTCGATAGTTGATCACACACAAAATATCATTCATTCGCAATAAAAATAAATACATAGTCTTGCCTTGGCCAGATTACACAAATAAAATACCTCTATTTCAAATACAATCCAAACACTATTCTTGCTTTCGCTCCACTCAATCCTCTCCTGAATCCTTTCTCTCTAGCCTGATTCTTCAAATTAGTGGCCTTTGTTCCTAATCTACCTGTAGGCTTACAACTCCATCATGAATCCTATCTCTCTTTCTCTTTCAAAAAAGAAGGAAAATACATATATGTTCTATCTAACCATCTCCTTCCACAAATGAAGGAATTCACAATATATTTAGAAATCAAATCCTACCCTAAATAATCATTCTAACTAGTTGGCTTGATCTCCATGCAGGGAGGATCACTTGCCACTTATTCCTAATTTTGTTTAGAATTAGGCAACAATTAACTACTTACATACTTTGCAATTAATAAAATTAAACAACCAATTCTTCCTCCAAACTTTCATTAGCCACAACAAGTGACCACACCATCACATTGCTAGCTAGGCCTAGATGCTACTGCATCATTTTTATACCTGGAAATAAAACAATAATTATATTATTGAGGGGTTTTATTATAGCCTATTTTTTAAAAATACCCTATATTATTGGAATGTGGATTATGGGGTAATTATTCAAAATCAGAAAAATTACATATAATTTATAAAATTAGCTTGAAAATAAGTTTAAAACATTTATCTGTTAACATTCAATACTTCTATGATATCTATTAACATTCAATACTACTACTATATATAAACAGATGAATGGAAAATGTGGATTATATAAAATAATTATATTTATATGCAGTAATTATTTAAAATAAAGAATTACAATATAAACTATAAAATAGTTTAAATATAATTTAAAATATTATTTTATAACATTCAATACTACTATGATATTTGGATAAATAGATGAATGGAAACTGATGTGTCTAAAATCTTAATTCATAAAAAAAACATTTAAACAATTTTTAAAATAAATTCTATATGAATTAAAATTAATCTGTTTTGAGATAAAAACCAATTTATTTATCATTGTAAATTTACAAACCAACACTAATTATATAAACAAAGTTTTTTTATTCCAATAATGGATTTTCTTCAGATGCATAAGGCCCCTACATATGCCAAAAACAAGACAAAAATATTTAATGCAATCAGAATTTTTGGAACAACTACTTTATCAACAACATCCCGTAACAAACATATGTCTCTAGCTAATGGTTCTAGTCCATGACAAATTCAACAGTAACCTTATTGCCAGACAATATCATCGCTAAACAGGAATAGAAGTTGCCCTAATGCACAACAATGTCAACAATAACCAACTGACAATGAACTATTAGGTTACCAATAAAACTATATTTAAACTGGTGATGCTCCCACGAACCGTTACAAATGGGTATTTGTGGGCAACAATGTTAATTTAATCTCCCACGAACTGTTTCAAGGGCGTGGCTTCAAAATTCTCATAAAGGTAACTGATCATCAAGGTTACACTGTAGGGAAGAAAATAAAGATGGGCATCCTCCAGATTCGACATCACAAACTAATTCCCTAGTTCAATCTCGTGAATGAATCTGCCTTTCGTCGTATAGATAGCTACACACAGTCCATCGTGTACCAGAGGTGGTTCCCCCTCTCGGTATACGAAGATCTTGAAACACTTCTCTAGTTCCCTGTAACTCCTGATGACAAAAACACAGAAAAATTCAAATCAAATAAGCTCTACTAACAGTGACTGAAATCCATGTATTTAAGATATAACGAACCATCGTGTGTGTGTGTATCTATTATATATTATATATTATATATATTTATATATATTATATATATATATATAATAATATATAATATATATATTTATATATATATATATATATATTTGAATAAATTTTACTTGCTAAAGGCATGAGCATTTCAGTAGATGTCGTCGGTTGGAACAGAGAAATCCCTCGGCTCCGGTTTCCTGTTCCCTTTCGAAAATTTCTTTCCTTATGGCTGCCTGAGTGTGTCTCAAGTTGATTTCAACCTTTGGAACATTATGCCTCCCCTTCTGCATGGCTTACCATGCATTCATCCATAAAACAAAATTCAATTCAATTATGTTTCCATTTCTTAAAACCCATTAAATTAACTAAAAATTATTATAAAAGTATCGTAAAATATTATTAAAATTGCCTGGCCCATCTAAAATATTTCTCAGAATACTATTGACTATTATCAATGAGAAAACATAAAAAGATTCACTGATATTAGGTTCAATCACTTTATGGATAGAGCTATTGTTATAAGGAATTTCTCCAATTGATTTGATCGAGGGTGAGGGTGCTGGGGACTGGGATACATGTATTGATACAGAGGGACCAGGCGAAGGCAATCCATGATTCTTTGCAAAATAAACGATAGCACTAGATTGACACGATAGGAATTGAGGAGCAAAAACTGGTGACGATTAATATAAGAGCGAGCACCAGACTCTGCTTCGGGTTACATAGTTCATCCATAACGGCCAACCTTCATGGCATATCCCCTTAACAAGAGTTCTTCCCATGTCTTTGAGGGGATCAGGCATTCATCCGTCAAATCTCTACAATTGTATCAATTTTCATTACATGCATAGTTCCCGACATACACTATCTTACATTTTCGAGACATACACTATGTTACATCCCTCGAGCGAAGCTTTATCTAATGTGTGGTTATCTGCATGGAGGAGGCTAATTGAAACATCTGCATGGAGGAGGCCAATTGAAACAGTAAGTGATGGCTATATGAAATTGAAACTCTTAGTGATTTCCACGCTAAATCAATGTCTTACATCCCTCTGGCCATGTTTTGTATAGGAGAATTGAAACGGTGAGTGATGTCTAAGCAGAATTGAAACCGTTGGTGTTCCTAAGGTAATTGAAATGGATGGTGATGGTGATTCATACGTTTCACAACCATTTTTAATCTTTCCACTTCGTCTTAATCATAATAGGTGGCGATTAACAAATGGTATGGAAAAATTTTAATCGTTCTTTGTAAAAAAATAATTTAAGTATGCTTTAAACTTGTGATTTAGACATGAAAGTAAGTTAGTGGTGTGAATTCTATCCATTGATATAGTGGAAACCACTAGAATGTACTGGCATATTTCAATCTAGGCCATCCGATAAAAAAGATTAATTAAGAAAATGATTAAAGTGCCCAACTCCAATAGGAGGGATGCCTATTAGCATAATTAAACAACATATGTGCAATCTCAAACACTTTATAACGAAATAAATGTTTTTGCATAACTAAATGAATTTCTATGGTTTTATGGAAGAAGATTTGTTGAAAATGGAATTCGTTATGCCGGAACTTTACCTGCCTAAGAGAAATAAGGAAAGTGAGCTTCCCAGAGAGTTAGGGTGTCTAGACAATCTTCTTCTTAATTTCCCTCCAACTTCTGCTAACCCCAAAACAAGCAACCACATAATTCCGTGCAGCCCAAGCACCGTCGCTTGCCTCGATTCTCGAAATATCATCTATGAGCAGCTTAGGTGGTATATTTGTCCAACAGCTCTATGGCAGCGAAACCTGGATCCTGTAATGGTTGTCATGCACTGCACTATGCGATTGAGATCTCAAATTATACGAAAACTTCACATCGAAACTCCTCCTAGAATTGGGTTATTAAGATTTTGTCAAAATACAAGCTCTGGTTAATTTTCACCCTATGCAAATACTACTACCTGTGGAGGCCAAATGCGTGTCCCTGGTAATTTTGACATGAATGATGAGTACTAACATATATGACCTGAAAACATAATGTAAATTTTCCATGGAAAGAAATAATTTCTTACCTTCGATGTCATTTGGAAAACACAGAGGTTGTTGCAAGCCAGCCTCTGTGACAAGGAGAGTAATTAATAGGGAGAATAATGTGAAAATAGAACCATAGGGTAATAAATAGCAAAAACCATGCCATATCTTAACCATGGAGAGGTCTGTGCACAGAAGCTTTGTTATTGTTGCGGTAATCCGTTCAAACCCTGAAAGAGGAATAATTGATGTTGTCACCATGAATTAACATAAGGAGAACATAATTTTGCGTCAACAAGGTGAAAGGTAATATGAGCTAAGGTTCAAGGAAGAAATCGATAGCAGAGAGATAAGCCATGCTCCGAATGGCGAAATCGGTTTGCTGAAACCACTTCCTTCAATTTCCACTGTTCGATGAGATCCAAGGCACATGAGCGAGGCTGAGGAGCCCAGGTGTCACATGCATTAAAAACAAGGCTTGCTACTTGTAAAAATAATAAAACTCCCTCTAACTATGGACATAGCTACAATGGCGACACTAATGTAAATACGAAGATAATGAACATTCTAGAGAATATAGAGAAGTTTCAACTTGGTAATTTGATTAACTTTGGAGCTTTTAAGTAATTATTGTTTTATTTATCTTAATTATAATAAATTTATTTAATAAATAATATTTTGTCAATTGAAACACTTAATTTTTAAAAATAAAATTTAAGAGATGAATTCAAATGATAATGCATATTGAAATATCTAAATAATTAAGGAAAATATTTGTTCAGGTTAAAAAATATTACTTTGTTAAATAGTAATAATAACTAATAAATAAGTCCACATGGGGTAGCTCAAGTGGCAGTGGCCGTGGAAATGAAGTCTCACCGAACCGGAAGTCTTGGGTTCAAATCTTGGGCTACCCTTCCCCCGTAGCGGGGTGTGTAATGGACATGACAATCGGAGAGTCCTACCAAAGCTTACAAAAAAAAATAATAACTAATAAATAAATAAGAAATAAACTCCTAACTATTCAAGAGACTTGTTTGACATAATAAACTTTGTTTATTTATTCAAATTTTAAGAAATTGAATAAATTGATAACAATAAATATTAAATAAATAGCAATTAAATATTAATAAAATAACTTATAACATAGCTTCTAAAAAAATAATCATATGAATTTTAATTTATAGAAATCGAGTAAAATTCAATTTATAGAAATCAAATAATTATTAGTTGAGTACATTTAAAAAAAAATTAAAAGAAAAAATATAAAAATTAACAAAAATGTAAAATATATGATATATATAATAATTAAAATAAATATTTTGATAAGTTTAAGTGATAAGTTATAATTTTCATAAAAGGTTGCGATTCAAATTTGGAAAAGAAAAAAGAATTGAATTTTTTTTAATATATTTAATTTTATTTAAAATTTTATGAACATACTAATTTATTATTCATAACATTTTTACTTACTATCAAAATATTTATTTAACTTTTAGTTTTCAAATATTTTCTCATCATTCTCTTGTTTTTCATATGGTCTTTTTCAAGATAACTTGAACAACACATACTCAAATAAGATTATAGTAAATATTTAAAATCACACACACACACACACATTCAAATTTGCAAAACTTAAATTAGTTATTAAGTTTTTAGATTTACATTATAATAGTAGATTGTATTACAATTTAAAGTGAATTAAAGGTATGTAATACAATTTATACCATTTATAAAATTTAACTAATTTAAATATAATTTGAAATAGTAATATATATTTTTATTTAGTTATATAAGGTAAACATTGAATCAAATAAATTTATATATATATATATAAATTATTTAATTAAGTATGATTGTGTTTGTATTATAATAGTTTTAATTCTAAACTTAGTAAGTAATAGTATTCATTTAGTAAGTAATAGTACTCATATTAAAATGTTCACTATTACAATCTATAAGAGAAAATATTATATAATAGTATGTTTAAATTTATTGTTTAAGGATTTATCGATCTAAGTTTAGGAGAGTGCATTCTTACATTGGAGTTAGGGAGGTATTCACTCAATAGGAATTGTAAATTAAAATAGCAACATAATTCTTTTCTTCTTCTTCTTCTTCATTCTTTCATAACTCATGCACATGAACATGCAAAATAAAGAAGGAAAAGATTATAGAAGATATTGTTGATGATATTTTTATAAGGTGTTAAAAAAGATGAAATGAAAATACCCAATGAAGGAATTGGCCATATTCCAAGCAAATTGGACAAGATCCTAGAACAAATGTTTTATTGTTGCATAAACAAAATCATACATTAATGTATCCTTATTTAATATTTCGGAATGAAGAAATTTTCCGGTGTCTGTTAAAATCTTGCACAAATGGGAAGCCATAAAATGATTTTTAACCTACTTGTTACCCCATGAATTGTCATCAAATAATGAAAGATGTTAATCTAAAAACAATTCTGTGCAACTTCGAAAATAAGCCACCATAATCTTAATTTATCTTCCGACTCTTAGGGATGGTCGAAGATCACTACGAGGGTTTCTCTGTAAAAGATTTCTCTCGTATGGACTATGGTGCCCAAAAATAAAAGGGATTGATGATCCAACTCTTGCAATTGGGTATAATATGATGCTAATCTATTCTAGTCAAGCTAAAAATAAATATAATCAATAGAACATGTAACGAAGTCACTGAGAACATATCTATATTCATGGCCTACGCATTATCTATAATCATGTTGTTATAAAGTATTGCTTTAGACAAATTAGAACCATCTCACTTAACCTGTATTTCTTGTCAACAACATCGTTTCTCTTTTCAATAGTTTTCTAAAATACATGGCTTGGGAAGCATTCATGTAGTCAACCTCTCTTTTGCCTACTCCAACTCAATCTAGCAGTCAATCTACACCTTTGGCATCACGAAGACCACAAGAAGTGTGTTCTACAAGAAGACCTGTAATAAGAATATCTAGGAATGAGGTGACTAAAACATACACCAGAGGAAAGAAGCTTGTGTTTTCTCCAAGCAATTTTGGAAGGGCCAAGCCTACTTCAGTTGAGAAAGGGTCATCAACATATCACCATGCGGCACCTTTGCAAGAGGAAGAGAAGATATATTTTGACACCTATATGGAAGATCTAGCAATGCATGAGGAGGAAAAGTCACATGAGAAAATCAACAAGGAGAAAGAGGTAGAAATCAAAGGGCTAAAGGATGACTTGGCAAAGTCTAGCTATATGATTGCATTCCTACAGCAGGAAAACATGCAGCTAAAGGTAAAAAATCCCTTGCTCAACAAACCTAAAACTGATGTGGTGGAAGAGCATGACAAAGGAAAGGCAATGGTAGATGTGGAATAGGTTGAAGGAAAGAAGGTTCAGATCAAGCCTAGAGGGTCAAAGATCAGATTTTTACAGAGACAAGAAGGACAAGGGAGTGAGTCATCTCCTCCATTAGGTCAACAAGACCTTGTTAAAGCATTTGAAGTAGATCTTGAAGAAAAAAATAGTATTGGCTTGAGAATGTCAATGATATTTCAGAGAGGTTTGTGTAGTTGAGTATTTGAGGAACAAAAACCTTCTCCAGTTTCCCTAATCTTTGATTATACACAATATTTTCTGCAAAAAGTGACTAAAATAGGAATTTTTTGGAAAATATGCCTTCAAAGAATTATTAGCATCTCCCAAACCAAATTCGCCTGAAAATAGAAAATAGGGTCACCAACTTACAGAGGCACATGGCAAGGAATTACTACACTCGACACTTGATTTGTAAAATGAGGGTCAAAAACTTGAAAAGGCAACAGAGGAAAACCCTAATTGAGAAAAGGAAGAAGGATAAACTTGACCTGTTTGCTGAGACCTCTCTCATTGTCTAGCACATAATTATCCAACTCAAAGGGGAAATTCTTGACCATTTTTGTAGAAAATTTTGAAGTTTTGTGACGTTTTGTCTATAATAGAAAAGCCAAGTCAGCTAAAAGCGCAGCGCCTTGGTGCTGTGCTTTTCCCTGGGGCCTCCAAATGATAAAAAATTTGCATGCTTGTATAGCTTATCACATGCACATATCAACTATGCCACTTGGGTGCCATGTCAGCGTTTAGTTTAGGAAAAAAAAAGCCAAAAACATGCCAAAAAACAAATTTCTACCACTTTTTCACCCTGCTGCTGCACTTTTAGAGTGACCTTGGGATAATCCATTTATCTCAATCTTGGATAGGACATTTTTCATGCTTAAGGACTCTATGGATAACTAGAAATCCTAATATTTCCAATGATTCCTTTAGATCAAAATTTTGAGTAGGGAAGCCACTCAAAGCTATCCTCCAAGTTGGCGCAACACTTTTCCCAGAATTCGCTGCACTTTTCCTAGGAAGACATGAATTTGGATTTTCTCTAGTCAAAGTCAAAGATGATGGTAAAATTACTCCTCCAAGGTAATCATGTGATGTAATTAAATGTAAATGAGGTAGATAATTTAAATTTCATGTATATTCATGCTTAATTATGTTTGTAAATTCAAAATGAATCAGTTGGTTTAATTAGGGAGTTTGTTTTTAAATTCCCTAGGTTTAGGTTTGGTTAGAGATATTCTTGTAAATAGTTCCTATCACGAGGGATTCGGCCCCTGAGAGGGGGAAGAGTTATTTCGGTCTATATCTACCCAAATCAAACTGAAGGGAAGGGTTGGATGTTGTTTAGTCAAGGCTTTGTGGAGCTAGTTTACTAGTGACTATTTGCAGGAGTAATATACAGGAGTTGCAACTATTATAGTGGGATTCTTGTGGTATGTTCATTAGTAATATTTTTTCTTCTATTATGATCATTATGAATGTATTTTCCTCTCTACTTCCATCTTAATTCTTTCTTGTGATTGTTTCATAAGTATTAAACATAATTCATATGTTTATGCTCTATTTTGTTGAAACTCTCATATTTTTGTTAAATTTTCCTCTGATAAAAATGAATTAATGAACTTATGCTAATTTTGAAACCTTACTTTTCTACCCTATCCACCATGACAAATCAAGGATGTTAACTGAGCATGCATATATTGCTCCATTATATTTTTGCAAACTCATCTTTTGGAAGCCCCGACCTAGCCCCTAGAGTCTAGACCTAGACCATCATCCAACAAAAATCCATAAGATCAAAAACCCCAAATTGAGTTGAACCATCTAGTCTAAAATAAATTCTTGCACAAGTCAAATCCTTGGTTGTGACCATAGAGAGAGCCCTCTCTAGTTTGGTAGGGCTAGCTGCCAAACTAAAAGATTGGTTTGAGGTTACCTTCGTTAGTCTCCTTTCTTAGCCTTGAGACATTGAGGAGTGTTATCATTTTTGGCGACCATATTAGGGAGCGAAGTGACAAATCTTCCCTAGGAGTTTTCTTGCGTGTTCATCAAGATCCCGACCTGTGGGTGATAGGTCATAGTTTTTAAGAAGGTTGATTCAAAAATTGAGCCAAAGTGCACATTGAGGAAAACATTGGCTCCGAAAAGATATACAAGGTCGAATCTAGATCCCAACCCTCCAACAGTAGTTGACAATCCAGAGAAGATTTTTAGGAAACTGAAGTCTTAACCTCTAGAATATGAAGTAGGTACATCTCCATTGCTAATAACTACATCTTTACCTACATAACTGGTTTCTCTTGAAGATTTGTCTTTTGATCTAAACTTTGAGTTATCATTATTCAAGTCCAAGTACGAATCTTATCTTTCAGAAACACTGTTTGACGCTATGAAGTTTGAGTAATATGTGAAATATTCTAGGGTTTCATCTGATAAGCTTGACAATAAGGTTTGGTCATATTTCCATAAACTGCAGAATCTAGTTGATCAGTTGAACATAACTTCTGAATAAGCTTATACCCTATATCAGCAAGAGGCTTTCCCCATTGTTACCCCTCATTACATAGCTACCCCATCATCTTCCACCACTAAACAATAATCTCCTCCCAAATCATCCTCTTCAAAAACAACTCCTCCATTAATACCCCATTTCATAAATGTCATATTACCTTATGCAACCTTCATGGAGAGATTTGGTCCTTTGATTTTGCCTAGGAAACTTGCTTCTTTACCTCATAATTATGGTCAAAGGTTTCCTCTATTTGATGGCACAACCGAGATCACAGCAAGATAACATGTTGATAAGATAAA
The DNA here is from genome assembly GCA_000404065.3 of Pinus taeda. Taxonomy (NCBI): domain Eukaryota; kingdom Viridiplantae; phylum Streptophyta; class Pinopsida; order Pinales; family Pinaceae; genus Pinus; species Pinus taeda. Next base: position 51,531 of record APFE030724392.1, read on the forward strand.
TGATTTCATTGACCTCTAATAATTCGATGAAGATGATACCAAAATGCGCCTCATAGCTCAAAATTTTTATGGTGAAGTGAAGAAGTGGTTTTGTGCTTTGACAACTACCTCAATAGCGAATCCCCAATAGTTGATAGACTTGTTCTTAGCCAGATGGGAAGAGAAAAAGAGCCCCCTTCAGATCTTAGGTGAATACAATTCATTGAAAAGAGATCCAATCTAGGAAACAAAATATCTTCATGCATGAAGATAGAGACATATGTGAAACTGCATATTGTTGTCCCATTTATTGTGGTGTTGCTAGATTTTACTATTGAGTTTTAAGCCCTTTAAGCTGGCTGATGGTTGTGGTATTTCCACGTTGGAGTCTTATTTACTTTGATCTTTCACTAATACTCTTTGACTCTGTTACTCTTTGACCCTGCTTATCTGTCTTTCACCTGTTTCACCTGGCTGCCTTCAGATTTATTTTGGTAACTTTCTGTTGTAAAACCTTTTCAAAGTAAATCTGTCATTTTATCCCACCATTCTTCTTTAGGAAATCTCACCTTTAACATTATCCAGTAAATTTCGTCTGCCTCTATGTACTTTGCAAAATTGGGGTTGGTGAGAAACAAATGTTTCACCTCATGTTCTAAGAAAAAGAGGTTCTTTAATGTATCGTATAGTACTTTTCCAGTAGGCAAAGCTTTAATTCCTGAAGAGTTGGCTTGTTCCTTAGCCAGCCTCCTTAGTCTATCACTGTAGTCCAATAGGGTCATTAGTTTATCATTTATGACCATAGGACTGGGAAGGCCCTTTTCCCTCAAAATTTGAAATTTGGCCATAAACTTATCAACGGCCACCTGCATGTTGTGGCACTTTTCTTCCAAGTTGAGCATAAAGTTTCTTTTTGAAAGAACCTATTTGATTTCTAAGATGGCTTTAGTCCTATCCTCTACACCAAGCTCATGGAGCTCATACCTGTTCTTACTGTTTAGGAGGTGGATGAGTTGATTTGCATCTTCTAGTTGGTCTCCTAATTTTTCCCTTACCTTTTGGATAGCCTCAGTGGCTACCTTCACCAATTCAGTTTGCTCAAATATATCTTGGATTGATGGCCAAATATCATCGACAAAGTCAATGATATTGGCATAGAGCATTTCTTTAGTCTGTCCTAGTGGCTTCTGCAATGTCAAATATTTCTTTAGGAATTTTATTTTCTCGCCCATCCTTAGGGATTTCTGTGTTTCTTCTCTTTGCTGAATTTGGGTAAGTTTACAGTTAGTTTCTAAACTTGCCACTTTTTCCTTTAATATTTTAAGTTATGTAGCTTGGATGGACGTCTCCTCCATAGCCTTTACCAGTTTAGCTGTTTTTTCAGTTGAAGTCCCTGCTGCTGTAGTGGATTCAGTTGTAATTGGCAGTGTTGTGGCAGGTGCAACTGTTGGTGCTATGATTCTACCAATGTGGAAGGAACTATTGTTGTCACTGTGGGAATGGCAGTTGTGGAAGTTGTTGCTAGGTTACTTTTTTTAGACTGAATCAAAATTTCCAACTCCTTCTCTGTTTATTTAAGCTGATCATTTAGCTTTAAGACTAGGTCCATAAGCTCTTCATGTCCTTTTTGTGCTTCTAGGACTTCCATTGTTTGAGGGTGATGCAGCTGAGGAATTTTGAGCTTCTTCTTTAGTGCAGTAATGTCATCATTCTTCTTTTTGATGAGCTACTTTTTTGCTTTTACATCCTTGGGATCATGTCCCAATCCTATCACTAAGTCCTCTAAAGACTTGATTCTTGTATCTTTGGCCTGTGAAGAAGCCTTCTCTAATTGAAGCTGAGCTAACATATTATTTAAAGACTTCTACAACTAGTGGGCTATTATGGATTTCCTTGTCAGTGTAGAATAAATCATCTCACCAGTTTGATTATGTAGCTCAATCTGGTCAATGGGATGAATATCCCTTGCCAGTACTTCAAAATCAACTCTTTCGAAATCTGTTGCTACCCTTGGCTGCTGAGTGGTCAGCTTAATGAAGGTCATTTTCATTTTCCCCTCTTTACCATCATAGGCTGACATGAGCCTTGCTTGATTGGTAGGGGTCATTTGCAGGTACTGTGCATATCTCTGGGCTTTCAGCCTCCCATTTCTAGCCTTTATCTCTTTGTATCTCTCTTTTATGTCTTGATCTTTGTCTGTTGTCATTCTGAAAGAGGATACCTCAACACTTTGTTGCCTTTCCAACATCTGAGTGTATGATGTAGAAGGTTCTAGGATTCCTCCAGATGGAGTGGCCTGCCTTCTCCTATCTCTCTCTGTGTTGGTCACCTCAGCTATCTCTTATGTATATTCCTACTCAGAGATAGGATTCATTCTTTGTATCTTTGCCTAGCTTGTCTCTGCATAGGCTTGAGATGTTGTTCTTCCTGAAGAAGTGTCCCCTTCCCTGTTTCTCTTGAGGTTTTTCTCCTCATTTAGAGGAGTCTGTAAAACTGGGGGGGTACTCATAGTGGCCTCTGGCCAGTGTGTTTTCTTTGATTGTTCTGGTATATCTGATTGGTATGGTGCTTCTAATTCTTCTTGTGCTTGTGATTCTTCTTGGACCTAGGATTCTCCTAGCACCTGCAGGAAAGAACCCTCATCAAGCCATTTCTCTAGATCAATTAAAGTGTTTTCCATAGCAACTTCAGTGCTATCCCTGTCTTCTAAAGTGTTTTCCACAGCAACTTCAATGCTATCCCTGTCTTCTAAAGTGTTTTCCACCCATTCCAGTTGGTTGGCATACTTTTCTATTTTAGGGATTCAATGATGAATGTAGGGAGACATCTTGTTTTTCTATCTTCTATTACAGATGAAGTCCAAAGGATCATACCTCCATATGAAGCTCTTTTTTAGATTTAGTCCTTGAAGGATTTCATCTGCCTCCTTTCCAGCTTCTCGTCTATTGCAAATAAAGGAGCCTAATTGGTCTTTGATCCTAAGTTGGGCCTTCTTTTCGGCTTTGAAAAAATGTACCTCATCTGAATTGATTATCTACATGTATTACTCTAGAGAAAATATCCTTATTGGGAGGTATTTAGGTAGTTTGTATGGGGCCAGCTCACAGCCATAAATTCTAATCTCAGTGTGGTTTTGGTACAAGTACCAATCCCCCAATTTGGATTGTTTTGAGAGTTGTAAGATCCTCCTTATATTTGAACTGATTCTTGGAGGAGGGCTGCCTAGCAGCATTGTCACATTGGGATGCACAAATAGGTCTATGAAGTTTGTATATGAATATTGAGAGTCATATTTGTGGATCAATGGAGTCCAAAGAATCACTGACCTAGGGTGACCTTTTGTGTCAAGCTTTTGAAGAGTAAATGCAAACTTATCAGCTTGATAGTATAAAAAGAGGTGATACAAAATAGAGGAGTACTTAAAGACTCTCTCATTGCTCATTCTGAGGAACTGGTCATGCATTCTATCAGCTATAAATTTGGCATAATCATAAATAACAGTAGGAGGTTGTCCTGGAGTGTATATGGACATGAAAACCAAGATGATCTCATCTATATATTCACTGGTGGTATAACCTAGGACACTGGATATCATTGCCACAATGTCTCAACCAAATGGGGAAAATATGGTAGACACATATGGAGGAGGTTCCTTGGGGGTATACTTCTCTTCTATAATATAATTTTGGATTATCTGAGCCAATATTGCAAGGCTAATCTTGGGAAATAAGTCCAATAGATCTCCAATGGAAAGGGGAGTCAAGTTTTGGCCAGGTTGAAGTTGCAACATCTCATTTATTAATTTAGCAATGATGGTGAAAAGTATAGTCTGGTTGGGGGACATCACTGCTCTTTGGTTGGGGATATAGTTTGCATGGTAGTAATGGACAATTTCTGGGAAAATGTGAACTTCATGGAATTGGTACTTGGGCAAATTGGACTCCCAAAAACCAATTCTATCAGCATGGTTTAGGTATTGGTCTCTGTATCGGCAGTAGAGTTTGAGAGGGGATTCAAGAACAGAGGTGTCCTTTATTTGGAAATCCTTGTCTGCCAGGGAGAGATGGTCTAAGTCTAGATGAGGAGTGGAAATAGGTCTCACATCCATGGCAACTAGGGTAGCCATTCTCAGTTCTTGTGGATTTGAGAATGGGCGAGGTGGTTTTCAGTTTTTTAGGGCAAAGGTGGTTGAGTACAGTGTAAGCTTAAGTTAATTGAGTTCCTTTAATTAATTTTTCACTTTAACTAATAAAATCAATAACTGGTTCTGAAATTTAGAGGTTTTCAAGTGAATTTTGGCTTAAATACCTGGAATTAGGAAGAACTAGCTCTGAACAAGTTCGCTGGCAAATGTGAACGGTTGAAAAGGTTCTGAGTAGGCTAGAGAGAAAACTAGGTGCTTTGTGGCATCTTTATGGTGCAATTGGATCTAGGTTAACAACTTCGATGTTCACAAGTGCGTGCATGAAGCTTTTCAGTTGAAAAAACGAAACATGATTTGGGTCTTTTTTGGATTTATGTGCAAAAAGTCAATTTTGGCAGGTACGGGTGAACAGTGGTCATTTGTCGTGTTGTGGGGTGAACAGTGGATTTTTTGGCATGTAGCGGGCGCGCGGTAAGTGGTTTCCATTGCACTGCTTTTGGGTGCTTCGTGGTATTGAGGGGAGGCCACCCGATTCCATTCATTGAGCGACACGTCACCTCGAGGGCCTAACGGAAAACAACCCATTTCGGGCTGGTAATGTTCAAATTCGGGGCCCGTCCGAAATGGATGTGGGTCGTCCGATGTGAAGGGGAGCAATTGTGTGGTGATCGGGTAGTGGAGTTGCATGGAGGGTAGTGGGGGGGCCCGACAGGTAATTAAGTGCAGCAGTTATTTGTTAATGAGGGATTAAGGCGGGGTTAAGACGTCGGGGTCATTAGGGGAGGGTTTAATTGGGTTTTAGACTAACTTAATCACAGATCAATTAGTTATTGGGTTTAAGTAGAAAATCATAGTTTATATAATTAAACTAGGGTCAGGTTAATTAGTATTTTTGGGAGTTAAATATATATGGGAAACAGGTTTTTGTTTGGGATTTAATAAATAAATTAGTAATTAGTAAAATGAGCGGAAAGGGGCACAACACCCCAAGTATATGATATTTCATGTTTTAATGCTTTTCCGATAATAACATAAAAACTTAGGATATAGTGTTTTGTGAGTTTTTTATATGAAAATGAGTTATGTGGGGGGAATAAACACTTTTCCTAGGTAAAAGTAATTTAACCTTAGGAAAAGGGTATTATCAAGAAAATGAATGATCTGAAGGGAGGGATGAATTTTTATGAGGGGGTTTTAGTACTTATGGCCTACAAGTCATTGAGTCGAAGGTCTGGTCCCTCCAAAAGTCATAGAAATTCTCTAAGCTTCTTTAACTTAGGGTTTTTAAGTACTTTGATATTTATTGTGGGAAATTAATTAAGTGAAAGGTGAAATGAATGAGGGAGGTTAATTAATTGACTTTGATATCCATCTTCATGCTTGAGTGCCCATTCACATTTAGAAATTTTATGATGAGAATAATAAATATGCTTTTGTCTAATCAATCATCATACTTATGCAACCTTTCTACTACTTACCCATCTACTCAACCTACCATTTTCATTTCTCTTTATTAGGGTGCATTTGAGCTAGCAAACCCTTATCAAACATTTTTCTTTCTTTTTACAATAGTAAACTAGCTAAATCTAACCTTATTACATCCAAGGGCTCAGATTAAATAGTTGGGCTCCTTTTATTTACTCTACCTATCTAATTATCTACCAAGATTGAACAGTTTGGTCATATTTTTATTCTCTATCTATGGACATGAAATTGAAACATGAAATAGCCAAGTTTAAAAATTTGACTATCATGGTCTGTGGCAAAGATTACAAACTACACACAATAATCTATTATGCACAAAAAGTAAATAGTAGTGCCATTTGGCTTGCTCACTTTCATGGTCTTTTTCTTTTGTTGGGGTTCATATTTTTCATCTTTTTTGACCTTTTTATTCTTTTTTTCCTTTGAGTATTCTTGTAGGACATACCCTCTTTACATTTTTTAATTTTTTGAATATGGAAAACATTTGTAGAAAGAAAAGGTATGTACATATTACAGGTTTAATCTCAACCATTCAAAAATTATGACTGCTATTGGTATAAGAACCTAACACAAGGATTTATAGGGGATACTTTCCAGATGAGTTTAAGAAAGAAAAGCCACCTACTTCTGATGGAGATGTGAAGATGCTAGAAGATGTAGAGGCTTGGATACTTGAGATGAAGAAATTATTTGAGTTGTATGAGTACACATATAACATGAAGTCTAGAATTGTTATCTTCAGTTTGAAAGGTAAGGCAGACATTTGTTGGGAATATGTGAAGTGGGTTAGAGACATCAGGACAGAGGACTTGAGTTGGTATGAGTTCGAGAAGATTTTCAGGAAGAAGTAATTGTTAGAAAGGTAATGTGATAGGAAGGCCAAGGAACTCTATAAGCTAAATATGGGATCAATGATAGAAGAAGAGTACTCGACCAAGTTTCTGGAGCTATTGAGGTATGTATCATATCTTACAGATGATAAGGCTAAATCTCAATGATTTGTCAATGGATTTTCATTAGCATTTAGAGATCAGATTGAGTATGATGAGTGTTGGTCACTTGTGGAAGTTATTAGGAAATTGACGCCTTTTTATGAACAGTCAAAGTGTAAGAATGAATCTCAGCAAATATGGAAAGGAAAGGACAAAGGTAAAGGTAAATGGTAGCCGAAAAGAACAAGGCCTCAAAATGCAAACAAGAAAGAGAATGTGGCACAACAAAAGATGTTCGATGCAGCGACATAGGGACATGGGTCACAACAATAGCATAGAGTTGAGGATACTGGTTGGTTGGAGTGTTGGACATGCGGTAAGGAGAATCTTAAGAGAGATTGTCCACAAAATCAAGGTGGTTGGCCTCAAATATATAGTGCGTAGGAGGCACAAACTATTGGGGATGTTGGTTAGATATTTCCTCATATTTATGCAGCTTTGGATAACAAACAAGCAGACCATCAAGAATTTATCATTGAGATGGATGATAATATTTGTGATCAAGTTATTTCTATTTTTATTGAATCTAGATCTAATTATAGCTATGTTAGTCATGACTTAGTGGATAAGTGTGGTTTGAGCAAGGAATTGCATGCAAAATCTTGGTTAGTGCAGTTAGTTATAGGTACAAAGAAGCGAGTTCATCATTGGGTAAGAGCTTGTGAATTTTATTTTAATGGTATGCCTACCGTAGCAAATCTTAATGTATTACCGTTGGATCATATAGTATGTTGTTGAGCATGGATTGGTTGTATCTTCATAGAACCCAGGTAGATTGTTATGACAAATCCATTAAGTGTGTTGATGAAAATGGGGAACCAAGAGCTTTACAGGGAAAGAAGAAAGCCACATCAGTTAGGATGGTGATAGTTATGCAAGCAAAGCAGAGTCGCAGAAAAGGATGTGTGTTATTTGTAGTGCATATTTCTAGTGACAAAGGTAAAGAAGTTGAGGATGTAGATGTTTTGAATAGATACCCAGTTCTATAGCAGTTTCAGGATGTGTTTCTTAAGGATATTTCAAAGTTTCTACCTCACAATGAAGTAGTGTTTCTATTGAGTTAGAGCCAGGGGTAGCTCTAGCATCAAAAGCGTCTTACAGGATGAACACACTTGAGTTAGTAGAGTTGAAGTTGCAGTGGAAGGAAATGTTGGAGAAAGGATACATTAGACCAAGTGTATCACCTTGGAGTGCACTAGTATTGATTTCGAAGAAGAAAGATGGTACTCTCAGATTATGCATTTATTACAGACAGTTGAACAAAGTCACTATCAAGAACATGTATCTGTTACCAAGGATTCATGACTTGTTCAATTAGTTAAAGGGAGCAACAATGTTCTTGAATAATGATTTGACATCAGGATACACATCAAAGAGGAGTACATTTACAAGACAACTTTTCAAACCAGGTATGGGAATTATGAGTTTTTTGTAGTTCCATTTGGTTTGACTAATGCTCTAGCAACATTTATGTGCTTGATGAATAGTGTGTTGTGTGCGTATTTGGATAAATTTTTTATTGTGTTCATTGATGACATATTGGTATATTCTAAAAAATAGGAAGAGCATACCGAGCATTTAGTAGCAGCGTTGAGATTGTTGAGAGAGCATCAGTTATATGTTAAGCTCAACAAGTGTAGTTTCTTTCAGAATGAGGTACACTACTTGGGACATGTTGTTTCCAAGGAGGTTGGTAGGTTATTACAGGAGGTTCATCAACAACTTCTCATAGATTTATTATCCTAATACATCGTTATAGAGGAAAGGTAAGAAGTTTGACTAGATTGAGGAGTGTGAGGCCAATTTTTAGCAACTTAAGCAGTTGTTCACACATGCTCAAATATTAACTATTGCATATCTGGATAAGTATTTTGCAGTATGTACAAATGCTTGCAAAACAGGACTTGGTGGAGTCCTTATGCAACATAAACAGGTGGTATGCTATGAGTCACGAAAACTAAACAAGCATGAGTAAAACTACCCAATGCATGATCTTGAGTTAATAGCGATCATACATGCATTGAAGATGTGGAGGCACTATCTTCTTTGCTTGAGGCTTGTGTTGATGAGTGATCACATTGGGTTGAGGTATTTATTTGATCAACCAAATCTGAACTCTAGGAAAGCTAGATGGTTGGCCACGATGATGAGTTTGACTTCGAGATTAGTTACATCAAAGGAAAGGAGAATAGGGTGGTAGATGCTCTTAGCAAGCGAGTACAAGTAAATCACTTAGAAAGTATGAGCTCCTATGGGACAGACTTACACGATAAGATCTTGCAATAAGGTCAATAGGATGTCAGGTGTATGGAGATTGTGCACAGGTTGCAGTAGGTACAAGTACAAGTACTATTATAGGTACAGGTATAGGCATAGATGCAGGTGCAGGTGCATAGGATGTGGACCATCTTCTTAAAATAGACATATTGTTTAGATTTAGAGATAGATTATATGTACAAGATAGTATTGAGGTCAAGAAGGTGATCTTGAGGGATTTTCATGTGAAACAATATTAAGGTCACCTAAGCTACCCGAAGACATTAACCATAATGAAGAAATTTTATTACTAGTTGAATCTGGAGAAGGATGTAGCAGAGTTGGTGATCCAGGTGGATATTGGTAGCCACCCACCAAGTCTACTTGGATCCCCACCATTGTTTCTTTTAGTTTTTTAGTTTCCTTAATTGTAGCACAATTTACTATTTTTAGTAGTTTTTCAGGTCCTAAACTTTTGAAGCTGTTTTGAGGCTCTAAACGACGTTTTTTGGGAAAACTGGGAGAAACATGGGTCAATGGACCGATGTTCCTTTTCCTAAAGTTGTATTTCTCGGATAGATCTTCCTAAAGAGATATTGTGTGTGTCAAATGGAGATCGTATGCCAAAGTTACGACCCCGAGAAGTTGATGTACCAATTTGCCCAAATGGTGCCCACACTTTGGCGTTTCATCTTCTAGGGTTAGTTTTTTGGATGTTTAGGGTTTTCCATTGTTTCTCAACAATAAATAGGCCTTCGACCCTCATTCTAACACCATTCAGAGGCATGTAGATGCCACATCTCTTCTCAAAGATAAGCTAGCATCGCCCTAGCTGGTTTATTTCCACTTCTATTTGTAAGCATATTTCAGTATTTTCCATTAATGAAATGAAGTATTATTTCCGTTGCATCTTTGTGTTTATGGTTATCTCTATAATTTGTTGAGTTCCATTTTAAATCTGGATTAGTGGTATCAAAGCGGTCTGTTTTTTCTCTGTTTTTCTTTGCATGTCCCCAACGAGGTCAGGATATAAGGAGTTAGGGCTTGAAATGGTCGAACCTTTGCAAGACCAACCTTGCAAATCCCGACGACCTCCCATGGCGGATGAAAAGAAATGCGAGGGGGTAGGAGATCCTATCAAAATCTTGCTCGAAGAAGCCCTCGAGTGACAAAGGAACGCGATGATGGATAGCTTTTCCCAGATCCTTCAGTGGCTACCCAGGGGCGACACATTGACTTCCAACAGCTACTCTGGAAATGCCACACCATTTAAGGTACAAGATAATTTTGAAATCCCCATATTCGAGGGTTAGATAGACGCAGATGTCATCAATAAATGGTTAAATCTACTAGAGGGCTATTTTTCTGTTCATGACTTTTTTAGGGGGGAAAAGATTATTTTCGCTCTTCTCAAAGCAGCCCCCTGCATCAAGGATTGGTGGGAAACCTACTGCGAGTAGAAGGATGAAATTCCAGGCTCACTATTTTCAGCTGCACGCACTTGGAATTCATTTCGGGATGCCATCAAGGAGAAGTACTACCCTGTCAGAAGCTATGAGGATCAATACATAAAGTGGACCATGCTGCAGCAGGGAAGGGACCAAGACATGCCAAAGTTTACCAATATTTTCCATACCCTTCGCACAAAGTTAGGTATCAAGGATTCATAACAGCATTTGGTACTCAAATACCGCGGCTGCCTACACAAGTACATCCAAGAAGAAATAGAATTCCATAACATCTCCTTGTTTAGCACGACATATCGATATGCCATCAAGGTCGAGCAAAATTTTAAAAAGAAGAAGTGAGACTTTGGATATGCGAATCCGAAACAAGGGAAAGGTGCCCCCAAACTGCAGAACAAAGGACAAAGCCAAGGCAGGGCGGCCCAAGACAACCCACAAAAGTTTCAAGCAAAGAACAATGTCGTGAAGCTGAAAAATGACACGAGAAAGTGGTGTGAGTTCCATAAGAGCTCCACTCACAACACAAGTGAGTGTCGGGCCAAGCAGTCACTGGTGGCTGAGCTAAAGTTTTCAGAATCAGATACATGTTCTGACTCTGAGTCATAACCCAACAAGGGGAATGAAAAAGGGAAGTAGATTATCGATGTGGAGCCCAATGCCACTATTGCCACCATGAAGATCCAAAAAGAGGAACCTGAAGATCCAGAGGAGGAGGAGCGTCTCTTCCACTCCCAGATGTGGCTAAAGGGCTCCCCATTATAGTTCACTATTGACAGCGGGAGCCAAAAGAACCTCATTTTGGCAAAGGTCATGAAGCGATTAGGCTTACCGACCACAACACATCCACAACTGTACACAATTGGGTGGCTTCACCAAGGATGGGATCTTCGCGTGAGCTAGCAGTGTCGCCTTCCATACAACATCAAGCCCTTCACGTATGAGGTATTGTGTGACATTGCTCCCCTTGAATTTTATGATGTATTATTAGGAAAACCATACTTGTGGAAGTGACATGCTCTATATGAATCAAGGCTTTGTGTTGTTATTGTTACTATGGGAAATAAGTTGTATAGGATACCGAAGGTAGCATTGGCTATCGCCATCTCTTTGGTTACTATAAAACAATGTAGTAATCTCATTTCCAAAACCGGGAAATTTTTTTTCCTGATGATACGCCCTCAAGGAAAGAAGAAGATGGTGGCCACGACCTCCAAACAAGGCCCCTACACACAACAAATACAAATGGAAAAGGTCGTGGAGGAGTATGAGGAAATCTTCACCTCCCCCGCAGGGGTCCCTCTACACTGTGAGGTCAAGCACTCCATCGATCTGACCCCAGGTGTGTCGCTACCCAATGGACCAATCTATCAACACTCTGTTATGGAGAATGATGAAATCAAGAGGCAGATTAAGGAGTTGCTACAGAAAGGTCACATCTGTCCGAGTTCATCGCCCTATGGGAGCCCGATCATATTGGTATAGAAGAAGGATGGGACTTGGAGACCCTGTATTGACTATCAAGCGTTAAACAAGATCACTATCCGTAATAGGTACCTGATCCCACAGATTGATGACCACCTAGACCAACTGAAGGGGGGAAAATATTTTAGTAAGATTGATTTGAAGTTAGGATATCACCAAGTACCAATCGAACCCTCCAATATGTGGAAGATTTCCTTCAAAGCCAAGGAGGGCCTTTTTGAATGGTTGGTTATGCCTTTCGGATTGACGAATGCTCCTACAACCTTCATGAGGCTAATGGATGACATCTTGTGGCCATTCACCAACTCATTTGTAGTGGTATACTTGGATGACATCTTGATCTTCAGTTGAGTTGGGAAGAGCACCTCCACCACATCCGACAGGTTCTCCAAACACTGCAGCAACACACGTTATGTGCCAATTTGGATAAATGCACTTTTGGCATGACCCAGGTTTAGTATATGGGATACATTATTGATGAATAGGGGGTGCATGTGGATCTAACCAAGATCCAAGTCATTCGGGATTGGCCATCTCCAACCACTCTGACAGAACTTCACAACTTTCTAGGTCTTGCCAACTTCTACCACAGGTCCATGTTGGGATTTTCTCATATCACTTGGCCCTTGAGTCAAGTCACCAAGGGAGGAGCGAAAGAAAAATTCTTTTGGTCTGAATCTCAAAAGAAGGCATTCACAGAGTTGAAATATCACCTCTTCTCAGCACCTATGCTCTCATTGCCAGACTTGCAACAACCCTTTGAGGTCAAGACAGATGCCTCTAACTATGTTATTGAGGCAGTCCTTACTCAACATGGGCATCCACTGGCATATCATAGTGAGACACTTTCAGAAACAGTCCAGAAGTATCCCACTTGTGACAAAGAGATGTATTCCATTGTGCAGGCCTGCCGACAATGGAAGCATTACATTTTGGGGAAGGAAATGGTCATCCACACAGACCACCGAACCCTACAGTTCATATAGACCCAAGGGAAATTGTAGAATGATCACCGTCAAAAGTGGTCCACATACCTGCAATAGTTCCATTTGAATATCAAGTATAAGAAGAGTTGATCTGAAATGGGGCACTAAAGGCTTCTTGTCAATCTTACAAGAACCTCTCCTACTCCAAAGCTTATTAATTTCCAAGATCTAGCTTATGATTAACCAATTTCGGAATTAAAAGTGCTTGAAATAGGTGTATTTATTTTGATTTCCTTTATACTGTTCAAGTGCTTATGTTCATTTGCTTAAACTGATATGAAATGCATATAATAGTAAATAAAGCAGCAAGTAATCAAATACACAAGACAACAATATAATATGGAGTTCACCCTGATATCTTGGACTACGTCTCCTTGAGCTCTAGTCAACTCGACTAGGCTCTTTGGGATTATGGCTAAATTATTTTACAAGCTCCACAATCAACTCCATTGGTTTACAACTAAACCTATGGGTTTAGAATACCATCTTATTCTGCTGGCTATCCTCACTCTACAGACAAATCTAGGCTTCTCTGGACTCGACTCCTTTAGTTAGTGCTCTGAGCTTCTTGAGCTTTTGGCTTCTCTGACTCCCTCAGAATTTTGTATTGTCTCTAGAATTCCTTCTTCTGTCATCAGCACACTCTGGACACCAGCAACAGCTTGATCATTTGATCTCTTTGTTGTTCTGCAACTTCATTATAGCTCCATGGCTCTTAGAAGTGTGTTGTGAGCTCTCTAGCTCTCGCTTTGGCTCTGGCTCCCGGCTCTTGGCTCTTTCAGCTAACAGTAGATCACTCAACCTCCAAGCGACTCTCAGCAACATTTAGCTCTCTAGTTTCACTCGACTTCCAAGTGACTCCCAACTTTCAGTTTTCAACCCCCTCTATCAATTGTGCTCTTTGGCTTTTGAAAGGCATCCTTTGACTCTATGGCTTCCATAGTTGTTCCTCTGTCCCTTCGATCATGAGGAATCATTTTTTTTCCCTGATTTGCCTCTTCGCACTTCAAAAATCATCCCTGTTACATAAACGCCTACCTACAGTGTGGCACAAGGAATGATGGTTGTTTCCAATGGAAAAAATGAACCAGTGGCCTCTTTCTGAACGAAATCCACAAAATAACACATTTCTGGATTATAACGGAAATACACAAGAGAAACATTATCAGGTGCAAAAGTCAGACTTCAAAATCTAAGAAATTGCACTCATAATCCCTATTAGGTCTGCCTTCGGTCGTAATATCGCAATCGCATCATCGCATGGCTAAAGCCCAAATACACAGGAATACATTGAAAATCCTGAATTCCCAGATTTCAAAACTTATGAAATCAGGTCTATAATTCCATCGGGTCCACCCCTTATTAGCATGTCGCAATCGCAATTTGAAATCGCATGTAATGGCCCTTTGTATCAGGGATCTGCCGATTTCTCAATTGTCGATCACCCCAATCAGATCTTGACCATTGATCCTGCTCATCAATCCAACGGTTGGCGTGTGATCACACATTGGCTCATCGCTTTATTGCATATTGCAATATCGTTCGCAACAGCCCCAGGGGTCTTCCCTTTGGTTATGCCGCTCTGTCGATCAGTCGATCGCCGATATCGCACATCGCACATCGCATTAGCATATCGCTCAGCCTGGGGTCCCGATATCGGGTGAAGGCCTACCTCCGATGCGATAATTCGGAGGTCACAATCGGGGTTCCTTCTACCTTTGCCTTAAGTCCTTCCCTTTGACACATTTGCGATGCGATTTCTTTAATGAGCCTTTTAGGCCATTTTTATAAGAAATGCATCCTTTTCTAAGAATAAGGGGCAATCTACTTTTTTTGATAACTTCTGCATCCAAAGTCCATTTCAGCCCATTCAAATTGCAGTAGATTCAGGATGAAAAGATATATGCAATGGGACTATTTCCAAGAGTAGCCCTTGACTTTCATTTTCCTCTGTGAGGAACACTTTAGACTTAGAAGTCTATTCTAGATCCATTTTGAATCACACCTTCCCACTAAAAGAACTTTTGGTCTCCAAAAGACTAACATACTAATTTGAACAGTAAATGAGAGTAACAACACCCTCTTCTTTCAACCTCCATACACTTGTCTTGCATAGTGCCTCCTAACCAAAGCCTTTGATCACTTTCCTTCCTAGATGTGCTAGTCCTCTTGGGAAGAATTGTTTTCCTCCATGACTTCATGCAAAACTCCTACTGAGAAAGTTACAGAAGGTAGTTTGAACTTCTCTTCCTTGATCATTGATCCAAGATGGCTCAAACAAATGTGAATTTACATCTGCTTCACAAAAATTTACATTTGTACCTGTTTGACACGCTGTCAACAACAACTGTTAACAACAACAGAATTACAGATAACAACTGGATGGCCTAAACTCCTGCTTCAACAAAAGAAACAGATTTCACATCTTATGAACATCTCCATGTCTTTACATCTACATACAAATGATGGACTAGATAACAAGCCCACAAAAAATACCTTTAAAACAAATGACCCTTCAAGTCAAGCATGTAGAAAAGATCTCAAGGATTCTTTTCAAAAGATGAAACACTTCATCATTATCTCCATCTTGGAGACCAAATCAACCTTTTCCATGTCAACATTGCATTACATGCATGTTTACAACAAAGTAATCAACCCTTCAAATTAATCACACATACATGTTCAAATACAAGGAAATCATCA
This sequence comes from Pinus taeda, assembly GCA_000404065.3. Lineage (NCBI taxonomy): Eukaryota > Viridiplantae > Streptophyta > Pinopsida > Pinales > Pinaceae > Pinus > Pinus taeda. The sequence goes on from APFE030724392.1 coordinate 67,024, forward strand.
ACATCCATGTGTTCATGCATATCAAGCTTATGCATGTATTTCATCCTTCAACTTTCGCTTAAGCACACTATACTTTCAAAGCTGAAATGAACATAATGTTGCAACAATAAAGTGAGTCTCCTACTCAACCTTTCCATTCACCTTCTTGGTAAAATCCTGCAACTTGCATTCCATTAACAAAGAAATGCAAATAGATGCATCAAATCAAAAGACATGCAATATTTAATTGGATAAGAACTCTAACCATTTCTTACCAATCCATTTCAGAGGTGCTACCTTTGTCTGCACATCAGCATCAACATGTGAATCATCCTAAAACACATCAATCATGGAATCTTTCTTTCCATTCCTCCCATTTTCTCTTTCCACCTTCTTCAAGTTTTGTGGAAGCATTATTGGATTCAGAGTCCAACACTTTTCAGTAATGTGCCCTTGCTTATGGCAGTAAGTGCAACACATGTGCATCCTCTTGAAAACATGATTTGCCTTGTCCAATGGACCTTTGGCTTCTTGCTTCCTCTCCTTCAAAAGTTTCCTGTATGTGGCCATTCTCTTCCAACATCTAGAAACATTATGGTTATTCAAACCACAAAAGGAACATGCAATTCTTTTCCCATACTTATATGGAAATTTACCATGTTGAACATAATCAAAAGGAATATGGTTAAAACTAGATTTATACCTTTCTCTTTCACCTTTATTGCCTTCATGAAGTGAATTGAATGAAGAAGTAGCTCCCTTTGGAACACCATCAATTTCTTCAAGGCTTTCAGAGTTTCCACAACTCTCTGTTTCAAGTGCATGCTTATGAACACCTACATCTTGCAAATGATGTTTCAAGCTACTGCATTCTCCACGAATACAATCTTCACACTCTTGAGGTAGAAGACCTGTAATGAAACTCCTTCTTGGAACTGTTTCAATTGTCTTCATGGCAGCTTTGGAACTTTCTCCATAAGACTGTCCATAGCCAAGACCCAAATACTTAGGCCTTTCCTCAACAATTATTGGCTCAACAATAACTTGCACATGTTTGCCTAAGCCTTTTCCTTCATAGCCCATCTTGGACATTAACTTGGAACCTATGCCTCTAGTATGTTTTTCAAAAGAACCAATATAAGCATTCTCAGAAGAATTTGAAGACAAACATGAATTGTCTACCTCTTCTTCAAGCCGATACTTGACTAAGGCTTCTTTGGCAATAAATATTTGTGTCTCCAACTCATGCATCCTTTTTAGGTTCATATTTGTAATATGAAGTTGCCTCTCCATTTCCTACAATTTGTCAGAAAGCAACTGCTTTTCTTCCTTCATGGAATTCAACTGTTCTCTAAGTATGATGCTCTTCCTTCTGTCCTCATACATTTCTCTCACCATATCCATCATGGTGGACAAGTCTTGCTTCATGTCTTCATCAAAGACTCTTGTGAAGAAAGAAGAATTTGAGGACTCACTTGTAGAAGTTGTCATCATGAAAATGAACAAAAGAACTTCAAACAAGATTAACGAAGAGCTTATTCAGCAACCTTTTGCAACAAATCTCTTGTGCTTCAAGGATTGCTTTGAGGTCCTTTGGGATAAGAAGAATGCCTTCAGCCCTTCTTCCTTCTTGTCCTCTCCTGGACTTAGCTGTCAGTAGATTTCCCTTCACCTCTGCAAACTCACACAATAGTCAGTCTACAAACAAGAATACAATCAATCAAACAATCAATCCTTGATTGCCCAAACACCTTTCAGACAAGTTATCTTTTGATCTATCAATCAACATTCTGATCTGATACCACTTGTTGTATGATGCAACCTGCTCTGGTATAACTTAGATTTGATATCACCTTCTTTGAAGGTGAGGTTAACCAACCTTAGGATCTGATACCACTTGCTCTGAAATGGGGCACTAAAGGCTTCCTGTCAAGCTTACAAGAACCTCTCCCACTCCAAAGCTTATTAATTTCCAAGATCTATCTTATGATTAACCAATTGCGGAATTAAAAGTGCTTGAAATAGGTGTATGTCTCTTGATTGCCTTTAGATTGTTCAAGTGCTTATGTTCATTTGCTTAAACTCATATGAAATGCATGTAATAGTAAATAAAGCAACAAGTAAGCAAAACACATAAGACAAAAATATAATATGGAGTTCACCCTAATATCTTGGGCTACATCTCCTTGAGCTCTAGTCAACTCGACTAGGCTCTTTGGGATTATGGCTAAATTATTTTACAAGCTCAATTCTCAACTCCATTGGTTTACAATTGAACCTATGGGTTTAGAATATCATCTTATCCCACCGGTTGTCCTCACTCTACAAATAGATCTAGGCTTCTCTCAACTCAACTCCTTCAGTCAGTGCTCTGAGCTTCTTAAACTTTTGGCTTCTCTCGACTCAACTCCTTCAGTCAGTGCTCTGAGCTTCTTAAACTTCTGGCTTCTCTGACTCCCTCATAATTTTGTATTATCTCTAGAACTCCTTCTTCTATCATCAGCACACTCTTGACACCAGCGACAGCTTGATCATTTGATCTCTTTGTTGTTTTACGGCTTCATTACAGCTCCATGGCTCTTAGAAGTCTGTTGTGAGCTCTCTGGCTCTGGCTCTAGCTCTCGGTTCTGGCTCTAGCTCTGGCTCTTGGCCCTTTGAGCTAACATTGGATCACTCGACCTCCAAGCGACTCTTAGCAACTTTTAGCTCTCTTGTTTCGCTCAACCTCCAAGTGACTCCTAGCTTTCAATTTTCAGCCCCCTCTATCAATTGTGCTCTCTGGCTTTTGAAAGGCATCCTTTGACTCTGTGGTTTCCACAGTCATTCCTCTGTCCCTTCAATCATGAGGAATCATTATTTTTCCCGAATCTACCTCTTTGTGCTTAAAAATGCATCCCTGTTACAGAAATGCCTGCCTACAGCGTGGCACAAGGAATGATGGTTGTTTCTAATGGAAAAAATGAACCGGCGGCCTCTTTTCGAACGAAATCCATGAAATAACACATTTCTGGCTTGTAATGAAAATACATAGGAAAAATACTATTGGGCGCAAAAACCGGACTTCAAAATATATAAAATCGCGCTCATAATCCATATCAGGTCTGCCTTCGGTTGCAATATCGAAGTTGCATCGCCGCATGGCCAAAATCCAAATACATGGGAATACATTGAAAACTCTGAATTCCCGAATTTCAAAACTTATGAAATCAAGTCTATAATTCCATTGGATCCGCCCCTTATTAGCATGTTGCAATTGCATGTGATGGCCCTTTGTATCAGGGATCCGCCAATTGCCCGGTCACTTATCACCCTGATCAGATCCTCACCATTGATCCTGCTCATTGATCCGACGGTTGGTGTGCGATCGCACATCGACCCATTGCTTTATCATATATCGCAATATCATTGTCGCAACGGCCATGGGGTTCTTCCCTTTGGTTATGCTGACCATCGATCCACTGATCCACCAATCCACCGATCGTCGATATTGCATGTCGCACATCGCATCGGTATATAACTCTGCCTGGGGTCCCAATATCAGGCGAAGGCCTACCTTCGATGCAATAAGTCAGAGGCCGCAATCGGGGTTCCTTCCACCTTTGCCTTAAGTCCTTCCCTTTGGCACATTTACGAAGTGATTTCTTCAATGAACCTTTTAGGCCATTTTTATAAGAAATGCCTCCTTTTCTAAGGATAAGGGGCATTCTTCTCTCTACGATAACTTCTGCATCCAAAGTCCATTTCAACCCATTCAAATTGCAGTAGATTCAGGATGAAAAGATCTATGCAATGGGAATATTTCCAAGAGTATCCCTTGAATTTCATTTTCATCTGTGAGGAACACTTTAGACTTAGAAGTCTATTCTAGATACATTTTGGATCAAGGGCAGCACCAATAATGTTGCAGATTGCCTCATTTGACCACCAACCATGGCATTAACCACCATGCTTAGCTCTTTTAGGAACAATACTTCTAATTGGCTACTTCTCTACAAAAGCGACCCAAAATTTAGCCACACATACTAGACACTCTTGGAGGGTCAGTGTGTTCTAGATTTTCACCTCTAGGATGCCTTGTTATTCCACCTGGGTCACCTTTGTGTTCCGTCAAGCAAGCGTGCCAAGATGATTTGGGAAGCACACTACAGTTTGGCTACTAGGCATTTCGAGGTCAAGTAAATGGTGGCAGTACTACAGAAGTATTTCTATTGGCTAAATCTTCAACAAGACGTCGGGAAGTACATTAGATCATGCATTGCCTGCGCCATTGCCAAACTGACCATCAAGAAGCAAGGCCTCTATACCCCGCTACCTACCCCAAGTTGACCTTGGGAATCCATCTCTGTGGATTACATGTCAAGCCTTCCTTCCACTAAGCATGGAAATGACTGTGTTTTTGTGGTCATCGACAAGTTCTCAAATATGGCCATTATGGCGGCCTGCAAGAAGAATATCACACCAGAATCCACTGCTAAACTCTTCTTTGAACGAGTGTGGGTACACTTTCGGATCCCATAGTATATCATCTCATATCGGGATAGCAGGTTCCTCAGTACATTTTGGTCTAGTCTCTGGTCGATGCTGGACACCAAACTCACTAAGTCCACAACCTTCCATCCTCAAACTGATGGCGAGACAGAGATTGTCAAGAGGATGATCGTACATATTTTGCGCATGTATAACTCAAAGCATCCATGCACATGGGACAAGAGCCTACCCTATGTTCAGCACAACTACAACCAGGCTCTCCATAGCTCAACCAGCCACAGCCCTTTTCCGGTGGGCTTGGGATTCCAGCCACTATGTCCCATTGATGTGGCCATGCCATTTTCAACGACTCATGCAAATTCAGCTCATGTTCAGTCTGAAACAGATAAGGCAAATAGCTTCATTGAGCACATCCAACATATTCTCTAGAAAGTCCATAACATTCTGGAGAAATAAAATGCTAAGTAAAAGCAGCGACATGATCAACATCTGGTGCCACACAAGTCTCAGGTGGGCGACAAATTCTGGTTGCATTTGTAAAAGGAACACCTTACCGGAGCCTATCAGAAACTCAGAACACTCTGATATGGTCCTTACACCATTACCAAGGTTGTGGGAGACAATGAATTTGAGCTCAACATTCCCCCATTCCTTGGCCTGCACCCAATGTTCAATGTGGACCGCCTTCAGCCATACTTTCCACCATTACTAGACACATCCAACATTGCATAATAGCTCACCCCCACAAAGTTAAATCCAGATCGCATGGAACAAGTTGCATCTAATCAGATCATGGACACACAGATCAGGCACACTCACCAATAGAATATACAACTGTATTGAGTTGTCAAAGTAGGCCAACTCCTTCACCAGGGCAAGTGACTCACTAGGGCAAGTGGCTCACCAGGGACCAAGTTCAGCAGAAGTTTCCTCATCATGGAGGAACTCAATGCAATGAGGACCATTTCTTCCTAAGGCGAGAGGAATGATCTAGGTGGATATTGGTGGCCACCCACCAAGTCCACTTGGACCCCCACCATTGTTTCTTTCAGCTTTTCAGTTTCCTTAATTGTAGCACAATTTAGTATTTTTAGCAACTTTTCGAGCCCTGAACTTTCGGAGCCGTTTTGAGGCCCTAAACGATGTTTTTTGGGAAAATTAGGAGAAATATATGTCCATGGACCAATATTGCTCTTCCCAAGCTGTAGTTCTCTGATAGATCTTTCTAACGAGATATTTTTCGCATCAAACAGAGATCGTATGCCAAAGTTACAACCCGAGGAAGTTGATGTACCAATTTACCCAAATAGGGCCCACAGTTTGGCGTTTCATCTTCTAGGGTTAGATTTTTGGATGTTTAAGGTTTTCCATTGTTTCTCAATAATAAATAGGCCTTCGAGTGTCTTTGTAACACAGTTCAGAGGCATGTAGCCGCCACATCCCTTCTCAGAGATAAGCTACCATCACCCTAGCTGGTTTATTTCCATTTCTGTTTGTAAGCATATTTCAGTATTTTCCATTAATGAAATGAAGTATTATTTCCACTGCATCTTTATGTTTATGGTTATCTCTGTAATTTTTTGTGTTCCTATTTAAATCTGGATCAGTTGGTGCCTAGGTGTTTCGATTGTCAGTGTGTGAATGAAAATTGTAAACATCTAGGTGGACTGCTACAATCAATTGCGATTCCAGAGTGGAAATGGGAGGTCATTTGCATGGAATTTATCACAGGGTTCCCAAGGATAGTGAGATAACATGATTCCATCATGGCTGTCATGGACAAGTTGACAAATGTTGCACACTTCATTCTAATGAAGTCTACATTCTCATCTAGCAATGTAGCACAGGTATTCACCAGAGATGTGGTCATATTACATGGTGTTTCAAAGAAGATCGTGTCAGATAGGGATGTAAATTTCCCTTCCAAGTTTGGAAGGATTTTTTTGTAGGTTTGGGCATAGAGTTTTCCTTCAGTACAGGTTATCAACCACAGACAGATGGATAGACTAAGAGGGTCAACAGGATATTGGAGGACATGTTGAGGATGTACATGATGCATCAGTAATGAAAGTGGGAAGGGTACCTCCCATTGGTAGAGTTCGCTTATAACAATGGGTATTAGGAATATTTGAACATGAGTCAGTTTGAGGCATTGTATGGGCAAAGTTACAATACTCGCATCAGTTGAAGTGGTCTAGTTAATAGGGTGTTTGTTGGATTGGACATGTTGGTGTACATGGAACAGGAAATGCAAGCTATAAAGAAGAATCTAAAAGCAACACAAGATAGGCAGAAGAGCTATGCAGATCAAAACAGGTTGTTTAAGGAGTTCTAGGTTGGGGAACAAGTGTACTTGCACATCAAACTGAAAAAGAGCTCCTTACATATTGGATCATGTGCCAAGCTAGCACCATGGTTTTATGGATCCTTTAGTATTGTTGAGAGGATTGGACCAGCAACCCATCGACTTGCACTGCCTCTGACAGAGAAAATCCATGATGTTTTCCATGTGTCATTACTCAAGAAGTATGTTAAAGATGTTGATCATCTGATTGACTGGTCTATATTGCAGGTGGAACCAAATGGATATTTTCAACCGGAGCCTCAGTGTATATTGTAGAAAAAGGTGCTCATGCTCCAGAACCGAGAAATTAAGAAGGTTAAAGTGCAGTGGAAGCACTTTGGGTCTGATGAAGCTACATGAGAGATGGCGGATTAGATGGGGGATATGTATCCTTCATTGTTTTTCATTTGAGGCAAAGCAATTTTGGTATGGTGTTTTGGTATATGTTTTGGTACATATTTGGTGATGTTTGGGTATATGTACATATGTATATGGATGTAAATATCGTCATAAGCTATGTTATAAAGCTCCAATAAGCGGTATGTGTGTCATGTCATTATGTTGTTATGCTTGTTATGTTGTCATGTTGGTTTTTCTTCTCAGTACGGTGATCATTGTAAATATTGCATCGAGCTATGTTATAAAGCTCCATGGGAAGTATGTTTTATTTTTAGCATTTTTATTGAGGTATAGGCGTGGTTTAACACCAAAGACAGTGTCCCCTAAGGGGGAGGGTTTTGTAATAGCCTTGGTGAAAATTCCATGTGATAAAAGTTAATAAAGGCAAAAAATAATAACCACAGTTGATGGGACATTTATTCCAAGTTGAATGTTGGGCAAGAAATCTTAGTGTGGGTGTTCATTTGGTTGTTAATAGCTAAGGAAATTGGTAAAGGCAATGGATAAGGCTTTGGAAAGGAAAAATGGCATTTTTGGCACATTTATTTATGAAAATAATAGAAATTAGGAGAAAAGGAAGGTGAAAGATCACAGTTGCATGTAAGGAGGAAATTGGAGGAAAATAATGGAAAATGAAGAAAATAGAGGCCTAATTGATAAAAAGGCTTATGAGGATCACTTTTTAACCTTTTTTCAGTTCAGTTTTGGAGCTCTCTCATTATTCTCTCTCGCACACTCTTGTACACTTATATTTTTCTTGGGGGATTTTGGCATTGGATCAAGAAAGGAAAAGAAAGCAAGAGGAAGCAAAGATCAAGCAAGGAAGAACAAGATCAAGCAACTACAACAATATTAATTTGCAAGAATCGATTTGCTTGTGTATTTTCCTTGCTAGATTTGGCATGCATGGTATTGCATGTTGTTCTTTTGTTGTTATGGCATGGCTTTTTCCAGGTGTGACAGTGTTTTCAGCCTAGCCTTGCCATTTTCGGATAACCATGGTGTGATGGGGTTATCATGCTTTGATCGAGCTAGATTGCTGGATGGATTTGAATCTGAGTGAGTTGGATCTCCGAATGATAGAAAACATGGCCTAGTGGTCCCTAAACCAGACTGTGGATCACAATAAAGCCAATGGCCTAGTAACCCTTGAGCCAAATTGTGGGTTGCGGTAAAGCCAAGATTGTGTTGCCTCATTGGGCCTATGAATCCTTGCTGGTGAATGGCGGGATATATGGTAAATCCTAGAGGTGGTTTCCCTTGATTAGGCCTATGAATCCTTGCCGGTGAATGGCGGGATATATGGTAAAGCCTAAAGGGTGGTGTCTCAATTTAGGGCCTAGTGATCCCTGGATCAAACAGTGGATTACGGTAAAACCTGAGAGACTAGGAGAAAAGAAAATTCCTCATGCTGTAGGTGGATAAATTTGATGGCATTCATGCTTGTTTATCCTAGTGATCGAGTGGAGATCATGGTAAAGCCTGTTATTACATGTTCATTGTGTTGGCCTAGTGATCCAGGATGGACTACGGTAAAGCCTGGTCTCTATTAATGAGGGTGAGGTGATTTAGCCTCGGGATCCCCTGGTTGGTTCTTTTGGTTTGATTCCCACATTCATGCTTAGAATATGGCACGGGGGTGAATGGCTGAAGAGAGATTTGGCTCAGCCATTTTATGGTTGGGTGGAACATGGTAGTCCCATCCCGGGTTTGGATTTTGCATCATCATTATGAGGTTATTTATCCTTGTATTTTTATGAGTATTATATTAGTTTATATGTGGATCATATGGTTGTGATTTCATTGATATTTATGTTGCTATTATGCTAGTTATGTATGTGTTCGATGATAGTGGCTATGTATGGATCTCATCATGTTTTTACCTGTAAATGAATGGACAATGTATTTATAACCTAATAGATGATAATGCAGCAAATGATATGAGGGACCAATGGTTCTTAGTGATTCTCAGATAAGTATGAGATCCCTATGCTTAAATCTATTGTTTACACATGTACATTACATATTTGTGATATGTTTGACGAAATATATGTCATGGCTAGCAGGGGTCAAGTTAAGGGTTTGTTTAAGTATTTAATTTCGCATCATTGTTTCCCTGTTATCTTATTATTCTAAAGGTGTCATCTAATTTTGGGGAGTGACTTGGGATCTAGGCCTGAAAAAGTGGCTCAAAACCCAAGGATGCTGGCACAACACTAAGAAAAATAGTCCCTGGACATTGACATGCCTTGTCTTGAGGTCATCCAGAGCCTCCTAGACACTGACAGGCCTATAGCATGGGAGTGTCCACAGGTCAAGTGGTCAAAAACTTCAATGGAACCTAGGGGCTAGCTACCCGAGTGGTTGGAATGGTTCCTAAGAGTCCTATAGATTATGTGGAAGGTCTATATGTTGTTTTTTAGTCGAATCCACTTCCTTAAGGTCACCTAGGAGGTTGAATCCAATCATAGTAGCCTCTCATCACATGTTTACCCCGGTTGGCCAGTTACTTGGTTAAATGTGGGAGGAGGGTGTTACAGAGTCTATAACAACCCTCATGGTAATTCCATGTAATAAAAGTTAATAAAGGCAAAAATAATAACCATGGTTGATGAGATATTTATTCCGAGTTGAATGTTGGGTAAGACATCCTAGTGTGAATGTTCATTTGGTTGTTAATGGCTAAGGAAATTGGGAAAGGTAATAGCTAAGGATTTGGAAAGGAAAAATGGCATTTTTTGCACATTTATTTATGAAAATATTTGAAATTAGGAGAAAAAGAAGGTGAAAGGTCATAGGTTGCATGTGAGGAGGAAATTGAAGGAAAATAATAGAAAATGAAGAAAATAGAGGCCTAATTGATAAAAAGGTTGCTGAGGATTAGTTTGTAACCTTTTGTTAGTTCAGTTTTGGAGCTCTCTCATTATTCTCTCTCTCTCACTTTTGGACACTTAGAGTTTTCTTGGAGCATTTTGGCACTTCCAATGTTGCCATTTAATTCAATGTCAATGTTAAGTAAAATATTTCAGTGTCAACTATGAGTATAATGTATAAATTAATTAATTATATATCGATGTTGAGAGAGGCTATATTGTATGTGGATTTTTTTTTACTTCCCAATATAACGAGGCATGTAATTGAAAGTATAATAATAACAAAAAATAAGTTAATGTGGGAAATGTGACTATAAATGATATAACTCAATGTCAATGTTGAGTAAAATATTTCAATGTCAACTATCTGTATAATGTATTAATAAAATAATTCAATACGGATTTTGACTAAAATATTTCAATGTCAATTATGTGTGTAATATATAAAACAATTATAGAGATTTTTAGATTTGTGTATGATAAAAAATGTTCAAAAACCCTCATGAAAACCCAAAGTATCATTGCATCTGAGTTCAAGGGGTATGTGGTCCATGTGCTAGATTCTTCAACTTGTTATTATATATTTGTAAAGTTTCCCTTTAGGTAGTTACCGCTAATTAGGGTTTTCTCCTTAGATCTAGTTCATGACCTCAAGATTTATTTAGAGCTCCGAGTGAATATCTCCTTAGGCATGCAACGACTGCTTTTTCAACGTAAGTAGTTAGATGATGCTACCCTTCCCTCATTTTACAACATCGGTAAATATGGCATTGTTTTATGGTTCTTTGTCTACTAGGGGACATTGGAGGTAAGCCTTCCTCCTCTTGGAATTCCCCTTATAAAGATGTCATCTTAGATTAAAACATTTTACCAGTGTGTTGCTCAAAATGAACAAGATATATGGTTATTTTTATGCTTAACATAGAGTTCAAACATGGAGTGTGTGTGAGAGCTTGCCTATGTGTAACCATCATAGATCCATCAACCACTAAAAAGAGATCAAATTTCAAGATGAAAACTTGTCTTCAAATTTTACACTTTAGAAAATATTTGTAGCACTTAAACAATAACTAAAAAATGCTCTTAAATAAATATAATTGTAAATTCACTTAAAATTGAAAAAATAAAACATTTCTTTAAAAAAAATATAACTATATAATAAAATATAAAAACATATATATATAATATATAATATTAATATATATATATATATATATATACATTTTTTTTTCCTGTTTAGAGATGCAAGGCTACATAGTAGCTAGTAATATAGCTTAATTAAACTAAAGAACAATTAAAGCATAAAAATTTCATAAAGAAAAAACAAAAAAAAAAACAAAAAAAAAAAAAAAAATTATTTTGAATGTCATCACTAAAAATTAAGAAATATGATTATATATATATATATATATATATATATATATATATATATATAAAATATGTTTTAAATATAATAATAAATAAATTGAAAATATGGAAAATAACTAAAAGTCATGACAATAAAAAAATTAAGAAATTAAAAAGTAAATAAAAGTAAAAACAAAAAATTAGTAACTAAAGAAATGGAAGTTACGAAACAACCCATAATAAGACATCAACCAATCACCTCACAAATAAATAAATTTAAATAATAATAAAAGAATAACAAAAATTGAATTCCTAATGGTAAATTATAAAGAAGCGGCATAAATTTTTAGTTAAACACAACCTAATACACAGTCAAAGCAAAATTCAGTACGTAATACCATGGCCAGTATAATAATAGTCCTCCACAACTAATTTTTATTATTTATTTTCAATTAAACCATATGCATGTGTTAATTAGTTAATTAAGAATAAAAGTTTATATATATAGATATTAGTGAAATAATTGATAAAAGATATTAATAATAGTATTAATCCTTGTGGTGACTATGGCATCAAAGTGCCTGAATTTATAATATTTTGTTTTTTTTTGCAATTTTAATCAAAGTTTCCAAAAAAAAGTTTAATATTCTTATTTTGCAAAAAATTCACAAGCAATTTTCTAATTTATAGGAAATGTTATCTCTAATTTTTCATTGGCTGAGCATGACATAATTGCCTTTATAGAAAAAATTTTATTTTTGTATTTGTCTGAAAAATAATTCTAAAATCTAAAAATACTAATTTTGTAAGTGGTTATTCTGTAAATCAGATATTATTACTAGCTTTATCACTGTTATGCATAACTTTGCTACACTTGACTACCAATGGAAAAGCTAAACCAAAATGAATCTCCAATTATTACTATTAGCGAAGCTTAACCCAAAAATTAAAGTTTGAACTTTGCTGAAATTTACTTATTTGAGGAGGTTTGTTTATGCAGAACTTTTACTGTGATGAAAGCTCCGCACAATCAAACCTATCAAACCTCTGCATATTATATTTCAGTTTTCCTCCCAACCTTTTTTCGTTTCTTGAACTCATTCCAGACGGGAGATGAAGCAGTCGTGAAATTGCTCCTTAATGGAAACTTCGGTCAGAACGAAACGAACAGCGAAGGAAATACTCCTCTACATTGGTGACTTTGGGCTATTTCTACAAATCAAGACACCTGGTATGTTGCTTTTATCTTTCAATACAGACCTCAGACCTTATATATACTTAATTTATATTAAAATATTTTACATCATATGTATCCCTTGGTTTTTTATTATATATATTTTTAAGTATATGTCAATATTAATTCTTATTAAATATTTTATTAATAACTTATATTAAATATTTTTTATATAACATTAAAATGTTTTATTTTAATTAATTTTCTATATTAGATATATATGAAGTTGAAATCTATATAAATTAGTTAACATATATTTTTCAAAATGGTTTATTTAAATCTCTGGTTAAAATATTTTTGAAAAATATAACATTTTAAACATCTTACTCACACATTTTTATTTCTATCCACTTTTTTATTATTGTTGACATTATTTTTCTATTTAAAACATAATTTTTATTTTTTATTTTTATTTTAGAAGGGGACTGATGGGCCAACAAACTTACACATCCCCTCCCCTTATACGGTTGTGGAACTAGCATAGATTCATTTTAAGTACAAATCTAACATGAGTCAAGAGGGATAAAATTTCCTCACATGCAAACTTATTTAGAGTGCAAAATACAATGTTATTTTTCATTGTTTTAATTGTATTTTTAAATGCTAAATAGAAAATATATATATATATGACCAAATAAATCTTTAGACCATAAAAACTTAATATTTTCTTTTTTCCACTAGAAAAATCAGTAATTTTCATTAATATTAGAAAATTACATATAGCAGATGCCCATGGCATTACTGTGAAGTTCATACAAAATTCACCTCGCAGGGTGTTGTGTCAGAAAGTAGTTACAATAATTATGCTGGGTACATACATATGTCTGGCTGTTCAAGCCTATTCTCTGTTACAAAAGTACAAAAAATTTCATAGTTCAAAACCAGTTCCATTATGTCAAAAAATAGTCTCCATTACTGTCAAAGTTCGGGACTGTTGTCCCTCTGTTCTCTCTGATCTATGTATGGCCTGTGGTAAAAACGGTGCTCCACTGCTCCATTTTGTTCCACCATTAGCCATTCACCTCTGGGAAGTAGCGATGCCTCTTTGGATAATTGGTCAGCCACGTTGTTATGTTCTCTGTAAATATGTACACAAGAGAAATGATTAAATGCTGCTTTGAGAGTGAGAGCATCATGAAGTATATTGCTGAGAGTGTACGAATGACATGCAGTAACATTATTGATCCAGTTAACGACCACCATTGAATCCCCATATATATTAATATCAGTAATATGATGCGTTAAAGCAAATTGTAATAGATTTCAAATGGTCGAAAGTTCTGCATAATTGTTGGATCCAATTCCCAATCCCATTTTTGCAAGATAGCGATGTTGATCATTGATATGCAGGACGAAACCCCCTCCACACCCAGTTTGGTTTGCTGCCCCGTCGAAAAATGCCCACGGGATGGATTTGTCAATGTTGGGCATGGATTGAATGTTCCTGGGTCGGGTAGGGGGTGGTTCGGGAAGCTCTTTATATGCAGCGATGATAGTGGCTTCAACCCGGTTCCAAGCAACTGGTTGATCTTCGAAGATAGTACAATTCCGCGCAAGCCAGGTATACCACGATGCTACGATGGGGAGATTTAACAGTTTTGAGCCCGGGTTGTTGCGCGTCCAGGCCTCCCATGCGTCCGATAGATCGTTCCCAGCCCAGTTCTCAGCTATGCCCAGGTGATTGCGAATGTTGGTCCAAAGTGTGTGTATGGTAGGGCAGCACAGGAGTATATGATCTGTGTTTTCAGATGCAGCCTTACAGAATATGCACCAAGATGGACCGTAGATGGATCTTCGAGTGAGATAGTCACCTGTTGGGACAATACCCTTGAGGGCACACTAGAAAAATAGTTTAGAGCGAGGTGTAGCCTTGAGCTTCCAAATGGTATTCCACCACGGAAGTATTGGATCAGGTATGCTATGGGATATGAGGGCTCTATATCCATCTTTTGGAGTATATATACCATGATCCGCAGGGCACCATACTAGTTCATCCGGGCCTTGTTTTATTCGAATGTGTGATTCTGATAAAGCCATAGTGAATTGACACCACTCCTGATGCCAATGAGGTGGGAGATCCAGTTGTTGGGCCGACTTCCAAGCTTGGGAGAATATATCAATGTGAAGTGGATCGGCAATATGAGCAAAATGTCTGATGTCGCGGGACTGTAGGTATGCAATTAGATCCTAATTTAGAATATGTCTACCCTCACTGTTGATCCATGGGTCCAAACCAATTCTGCCCGTCAACCCATCATTGATTCGCCAGGCTAGATTGTCTCGAATGAGAGGGAGGGCATGGATCAGAGCCTTCCAAACTGATGAACATCCCGTAGATGACCAGTTTGGTAATCGAGCCCAATCCAGAATATTTTGGGGCCATATATATTTGTGATAAGAGATCTGAGTCCAGAGATTTTGACTGGATAGTAATGTCCACCCCATTTTGGCTGCCAGAGCCTTGGCAAAATCAGGTAGTTCTTTGAGGCCCCATCCACCCCATTTTTTGGGTTGTGCGATTTTCTTCCAGCTGATCCATGCGAAGATTCTCTTGTCCTGGCTCCCATTCCAGAGGTATCGATTGCACAGCTGCTGCAGTCACCCGAGAATATTTCTCGGTATCCATGCTAGTGCCATCCAGAAGACCGGGGTAGCCTCTAGCACAGATTTTATGAGCACCAATCTGCCAGCTCTAGAGAGATATCTGTAACTCCAGCCAGTAAGTCTTTTCTCCAGTTTGGCCACCAGCCAGACCCAGTCAGCTATCCTTTGGCATGTGGGCTTCAGATTGAAACCCAGGTATTTGAGACCTTTATCCAGTGGGTGGACAGTGTAGGTGAAGGCCTGTAGGGCCGTCCGGGACTCCTGTGCAGATGTACGGGCACAGGTGATGGTGGATTTCAACTGATTTGGCATCATCCCCGTGGCTGCTGAAAATAGTTTTAGGATCTTTGAGAAGGTTCTAGAGTCACGAACACTGTCATCCAGAAGAATAAGAACGTCGTCCACAAAGAGTAGGTGTGTGAGATAGCAGAGGTCGGATATGCGAAGGCCTCCAATATCTCCATCCCGTTTCGTAGTTTCCATGAGACGACTGAGACCTTCCATGACCAGGAGGAAGAGCAGGGGAGATAGAGGGCATCCTTGTCTCAAGCCCCTTTCAGAGTGGAAAAATGGTGTGGCTAAGCCATTTATAAGTATACTGAAGGAGGGGGAGGTTATGCATGCCATGATCCAAGTGATGTAGGCATGGGGGAAACCCAGGTGGATGAGGATCATTTTAATATAGAGCCAGCTGACTCGGTCGAAAGCTTTAGAGAGGTCAATTTTGAGGAGAATGGCTTTCAGATTCTATGACCAAATGGAATGCAAAGCTTCTTGGGCTAGACCGATGGCTTCGTGAATCTGTCTAGATTCAAGGAAAGCAAATTGTTGAGGAGCAATGGATCGAGAGAGGATAGGTCTAAGACAGTTTGCAATGGTCTTAGATATGATTTTATAGAGGCAGTTGCACAAGGATATGGGCCTGTAATCTTCAAAGGACGGCGGGGAGTCAGATTTAGGTATGAGTGCTATGAAGGTAGAGTTGATGGCATGATATATAGACCCCGAAGTCCTGCTTTCCTCAACCACCCTTAGCAGGTCCTGTCCCAGAACCTCAAAGAATGCTAAGTAGAATTCGATGGTCCATCCATCCGGCCCAGGGCTTTGTCTTTTTTGAACCACTTCAGCACTCCTTCCAGCTCCTCTGCCGTGACCGGGCTAATGAGAGATTCAACGTCCTCTTCTTCTACAAAACGCGGGAAATGGTTTGCCACGTTGATGATGTCAAGAAGATTTGCCTCCCGGGGGCATTTGTATAGATTCCTGAAATGAGTGATACCTAGGTGAGCGAGGTTGTTGAAGTTATCAACGAGATCGCCATCCGGGGTGGGGAGTTTCCAAATAGTATTAGATACCTTCCTGCACTTAGCATAATTATGGAAAAACTTCAAGTTGTCATCCCCGGCTTGTATCCATAAAGCTCAACTTCTTAACCTGATGGATTCCTCTCTCTCTTTGAGAATCTTGGATTTTTTATTTTCCAACTCAATTAACCTGTGTTTATCCTCAGCTGAAATGAAACCCAATCCTCTGTCATCAGTGAGAGAGGTTAAGTCAGCCTCAATTTGTATGAGCTGTGCAGTTTCACGCATCTGTTTTTCCTTTGCCCACTTTATAGATATGTGTTTGATCTCAGCAAGATTCCTGTAGAAACCTTTGGCTAGGGACTCTGAGTCATTGATATGGTGGGAGTTCCAGTAGTCCACTATCATCTTGGTATATGCTGGGTCCTGTAGCCAAGTATGATTAAATTTGTAGGGTGCCTTAGGATTTTTGAAGGGACCCTGAATCTCCAGGTATATAGGATTGTGATCCGATAGTCCTCCCGAGCCAACCCACTGCCTGAAGAGATGTAAGCGTTGTTGAAGATTCCCCTTCATAAGAAATTTGTCGAGTCTACGAGCAAGGGCAGCATCCCCAACCCGTCTGTTCCTCCAGGTCGGAAGAAGGCGATGCATAGGGATGTCCAGAAAATTTGATTGCTCAAGCAGATTGGTCATGAAATCAGTTATGGGGTCGAATTGAGCATCCGAACCCCATGACTCCCTAAACCCCAGTGAGAAATTTAAGTCTCCTCCAATGATAACCCGGTCTTCATTCATCATGGGGAGATGTAATAGATGCTGCCAGAATGATTCTCTTTGGGTGCAGGGTGCATATACGTTGACAACTCTGAGAGACATGCCAAGATCAGCAGAGAAAATGTCCATTCCTAAGAACCCCGGTCCTCCCCATGCCGAGTCCATCTTTATGGAGCGAGGGTTGAAACCAATAGCCAGACCTCCAGATCATCCCACAGCATCAATGGCTTGGAAGCACCAGGCGGGGACCAATGTCTGCATGGCTCGTGTTAACTGGTCTGTTGTGCAGAGAGTCTCTTGCAGCATAATGATGTCGATAGGGTCAGATTCAATAAGCCGCTTCAGGGCTAGTTTCTTGGAGGAACTAGCCAGTCCTCTACAGTTAAAGGATAAACACTTCATGGGGGAACACCTCTCGGGGTGTGTCCTGCTCTAAGGACCCCGTCAATGGCCGATTGCCGGCCAAAGATCACCTCTGCCCCAGCTCTTTTAATGGCCTTTGAAAGGTGGGATTTTCGTCCTCTGGAGTTCAAGGATGTCCCCTCAGGCATAACAATGCCCAATCCTAAGGGGCAGTCTGAAGGCATATTTGCCGGATTTCTTGATCGGAGAAAATATGAGTGAGGAGGTGATGACCCCAGAGGGAGCGAGGAGGAGTGAGCCGCGAGAGGGGATGTGGATATGATGGATTCAGTGTTGCAAATGAGAGGGGTAGATGAGATAGAGCATTGAACCATGGATGTCTGAGTGGAGGATCCAATAACATGATTAACATCAACATCAACAGAAGTGTGTAAAGATGGGTTAAGAGAACCCGAAATCATACCCGCATCCGCTGCCGAACGTGCCCTTGTTTTTGGAGGCGAGGATCGCCACAGTCCTGGATCGTCCATGGGGGCAGTAGCCGGAGGGGTCTGGCCCGCTAAGGGGGGGCGAGAGATGATGGGGAATGTTGTCCTGGTGGATGCCGGGGTGGCTCTCGGTGGATCATCTGATTTCTTATTGAGTGGGCATTCCTTCGCAAGATGCCCCACTTTGTGGCATCGTCTGCAACGGAAGGGAACTCCTTCGTAGTCCAGCGGTTGAACCCTTATACACCTTCCCCATTGTAGCGTGATTTGTTCCTCAAGTCCGTCGCGGGTGTCCAGATGAACCAAAATCCGTGCGAGCGTTCGATTTCCAGATTCCACATATGTGCGATCATAGTCCAGGTAGGTCCCCAGAGCATTTCCTACCCTAATAAATACTTCTTCTGCCCAGAAAGGTATTGGAAGTCCTGGTAATCGGACCCAGATTGGTCCCGCACCAATTTGTTCCCGTTCAGGATCGAAGAGAGGGTTCCAGCGCTTGAGAAGGACCGGAGCCATTTCAATATGCCAATATCGGCCCAGAACAAGATCAGTTTGACATTCCTTGGAAAATTTGAGGGAGAACCAACCCCTGGGGAGGACATGAACTGCTGGAAGATCAAAGAGAACACCCCCCCAGATCTCCTGTACCCATTGCTTGAGTCTCTGCGCCGTGTAGGTCCTTCCCCTTATGTGCCCTACCAACACCGTGTTCGCGATGTCCATGAAATCCCCGAGAGGCCTAGATTCGTCGAATTTGATGGCGATGTCCCGAGTTGTAGATCGAACACACTTTGTTTTCTTTTTACCAGAGCGGGGAGCCGAGGGATGGTCAACCAGGGGATTTGTAATGCCCTCCCGGGATGGGGGCTCAGCAGGGCAGTTAGCAACAGCTGGTGTCTCGAAACATCCGGATTGACGGGCACCAAAAGCGGAGGGACGGGATGCAGGGGGAATGGGAGGCGGAGGGAGGGGCGCCGAAAAGAGGGGAGGGGCCAGCGGATCAAAGGAGGGCGAGGGCGGGGTATGAGAAGCCAAGAACTGTAGGGCACCCCGCGAGAGAGGGGGGACCTCAAATGGCGGAGTTTCGGAAGGGTGTGAGCCTGCAGCTGTGGGAAAGGTTAGGTAAACTTCAGGCGGAGCGGAGAGTGATAGCTGAGGAGGTTCCAGAACCGAAGAAGATGAAGGAGCGAAACGGGAGCTAGAGGCAAAACTAGGGTTGCCAAAAATAGTTTTGTCCGGCGAGGGATCCTCCGAATAATCCACCGCTTCTAGCTCCAAGTCAGCCATATCTGTCGGCGACCGAAAAAGACTGGTCACTTAATATTTTCATGAGATATATATATATATAATTTTTTGTATGATATATACATAATTTGTTTTAAATGATATATAATATATACATAATTGATATTACAATATTTTATATAACATGTACATCCCCATATTTTATCAATATTATCAAACACATTAAAATGATTTTTTATTATTAATATATATATTTAAGTATATGTCAATATTAATTCATATTAACATATTTTATTGATAACCAATATTAAATATTTTTTTTATATATAACATTAAAATATTTATTTCTAATTTTTTTGTATAGATAAATTTATATGAAATTTGATATAACAAACACGTTTTTTTCTCTTTCTACTTACATTATATCATATTCATGTTATAACTGACATTAATTTTCTATTTAAAATATATTTTTGTTTTTATTAAAAAATAAATAAATAATACTTACACAGCCTTTATACTCAATTATAGAATAAACACCTTTTTTGACCGAATAAACCTCTCAACTTAATCAATACGCATATTATTAAAAAATCAAACATACGACATTCATGTTGAAATATATTCATAACCGGTCGACCATGACAGGCAAGATGTTTGATCATTACCTATAGCAAATCGGAGTTGGTGAATTATTTTAAAGCGACGATAATTAGGTATACTCAGGATTGGAGAAGTTGCCCCATCCACAGCACACGTCAAAGAAACTTCGTCCACCTTTCATACGACCTAAATTCGTGCAGCGTTAAGGTAGTCATGTAGCAAAGTTGTTCGAATTGAATAAGGAGTTGTCTATAATGCGACTTTTTGGAGATTCCGGTGACGGAATCCGGTGGAAGAAATGAGGTTAAATCTTGATTTTTAGCAGTTAAAATGGTTTTTTAACTGTATATTTGGATTCAGCGCCCTGAAAAACCCCTGGGAGCCATTGATTGTGCAGAAACTAGCTATCAAACTTGGAATTCCATTGAATTGCTGCCGGATTTTGACAGGAAAAATCCGCCAGAAAGGCTTTCAAAAAGTCGCGTTATAGACTACTGCATTGAATAATGTCAATGCAATTCCCCATAGTGCACTTACCTAACTCCAATGGTATAAGTACCTTTGTGGCAGGTAAATGTTGCAATGTTGGTTATAGTTGGATTTTTAGTTAACAATTTGGTTGAGTCTTTATTTTACAGTGAAAGTAATGTGTAGGTATGTTTATCATTTTAAAATAATTTTTTTTATATAAAAATATTTTTATTATAAATAAAAAATTGTTATATATATTTAATTAGTTGTTTATATGATATATATAATTTTATATAAAATAGTTAGAAAAAAATGAATAAGATGTTTAAACAACTTTTTAAAAATATTTTGATACATGATATCAAACTTCATATATATCTATAGAAAAATTGTTTAAAAAATATATGTTAATGTATATAGAATAAATATATATATTTTAATATAGATATTACTATATATATATATATATATATATATATTAATGTTGTATCAAATAAAATATCCAATGTAGATTATTGAATAAAATATTAATATATTTAATATTGACCTATACTTAAAAATATATTAATAATAAAAAAAATCAATTCAATGCACATATTATGTAACATTGAAAAATATTATTTAAATAATAAAAAATTACACATTGTTTTTTACATTCTAAAATAAATTTGCACCCTAAGAAATTTGATCCCTCTCCACTCGTCTCAAATCCATGGTTAAAATTGATCTATATTGGTTATGTTGAAATTCATCACAATAATTTTCCAAAAGTATTTTCCATCATTAAAACTATCTAGTTCCATTGCAATTATAGTTATGCTGAAATTCATCACAATAATTTTCCAAAAGTATTTTCCATCATTAAAACTATCTAGTTGGATTGCAATTATAGTTATTCATCACAATAATTTTCCAAATGTACCTTCCATCATTAAAACTATCTAGTTCAAGTGCAATTATTTGATTGAAAAATCTTTAACTCGTTTATGAATTAGAGAAGATAACTCAGTTTAGGGAATCTCTAAAATTTGTAATTAAAAAATAAATTGAAAAACTCATTTTTGTTGTTTACTAAGTTTGATTAAAAAGTACTTGTTATATAACTAGGAATTGAGTGAAACACAAAAGGAAAGTTCGAAGTCAATTTTTTTTAATGTTGATTATACAACAATGAGATCCATAGTCCATGTGGTATCACATCTTACTACTCTTTGATGCAACAAGAAGAATAAAAAATTAGTTGGCATTGTCTCAAGAAGATGTTTTAGTTCCAACACGACACGAAATCTATTAAGTTGTTATTCTTGTAGTATACATGCAGATATATTTGATATCACAGGTGTGGTCTTGATATGAGTTATATAATGCCATAGTGACAGCTCAACCACTGTAAGAATGGAAATGTTGCACTAGACCTTTGCTGCATTGATACTAGTCAATTGACTCAATTCTATTAATTCAATGTCATCCATTTACCTAATATTAAAATTGTTTGAGTTTCTCATTCCATCATTTGCATCTTTGGATTATTTTGCAGTGAAACACTACACTATTTGTGTGTAAATCATATGGTTAACAATATTTACCATTTTATATTATTACAGTGCCAAGCTACTAAGAGAGTTGGCAAACATGAAATATGAATATCATCATTTACCAATAGGGTTGAGTTTGGTGTTCCAATAGAGTCGAGTCTTTGAGATTCAATTTGCATAGCAATTAATGATTGGTTGATGGTTGATGGATTTGCAATAAAAGAGCAGTTAGTAAAGTCGCCACCTTTCTACTAATCCTCTTGCACATGTCTCCTAAACAAATGTCTTTGGGTTGATCGCTGAGGGGACCAATCTGTATTTCGAATAAAAACAAAATATCTCAACTGCTCACATAGTTGGCAGCATTGTATTAGGGCTCATTGGGAAGTGTTGCTTAGCGATTGGTTGTCAACACATCGTAAAAATATTGTTGGAGATCCCGACTAACCTGACAACAAATCTCCCAAAACTACTGTCATCTCGCTCTCGCCTAAACTATCAGAATAAACATACAAGCTACAGAGAATACACTAAGGTCCCTATTAGTGACACTTGGAGAGACTATAGTAGCTCCAACTACACAAACTCTGCAACACCTTCCTCCCAAATCTACCCAAGTAATCGGCCAACTAGGGTAAACATGTGATGAGAAGTTACTATGATATGATTTGACCTCCTAAATCACCTTAAGGAAGAGGAACTGATGGAAACACACCATACAAACATTCCACATCAGCAAGAAGACCCTCAAAAACCATCCCAACCTCTCAAGTAACCAACCCCTGAGTCCCACTGATTTTTTTGACCAATTAACCCTCAGACTCTCCCATTATATGGGCATGCCAACTTCCAGAGGGCTCTGGACACTCCCATAGCATGTCATGCCAATGTTCAGGGACTATTTTGGTCAGTGTTGTGCTAGATTCCTCGGGATTTGAGCCACTTTTTCATGTCCAGAGCCTAGGCCACTACCTAGAATTGAATGAAACTTCTAGAATCCATGATTTACATAATAACAAGTATTACAAACCAAAAAATAACTCTAAGACTAGGTCTAACCATCCCCAACATGGACTGACGTTTTTTTAAACAATTGGCATCAATGCAATCTACAATAAATGAATACAAAAAAGAGCATAAATGACCAATAAATCATATGAGACTTGACAAGAATGATCACCACCCTCTTCCCTTCACTATTTTGACATCAATTAGGTCTTGCATCTATTATCCTTTTAGTTACAAGTAAATACATGAAACCATGACAATAACTAGTCATATAACCATGTTTATAACCAACATTAAACCATGAAAATAACAGTGAGATAACAACCATTAAATCTGCATATTAATAAGTACAAAAGCAAGAGAACTTAGCTTTTATTAAACATAGGCAAATTCAACTAGGTTCAGGATTTCCACGTACCACCTGACCATAGACATGGCTAGACGGAATATTTCTTTCAGCCAGTCACCCTTGTGCCATATTTCAACCATGAATGTGTGATCTCATGGATAAACCAATCCAAAAACAACTAAGGGAATCCAGAGGTTAAACCACCTCCAACCTCACCAAACCGTGATCTCGCCAAAACCAGCACTAAGATCACAAAACTAAACCGAGCTAGGAATGCTTTCAGACTCCATCATTATCCTTGAGGAATTTTTCATCTCCTTGTCTCTCATGCTTTACTGCAATCCAAACTGGATCACTAGGCCCTAAATTGAGACACTAGCCTCTCAGGCTTTTCCGCAATCCATACCAGATCACTAGGCCCTAAACTGAGACTCCTCCCTCGAGCTTTACCGTGTATCCTGCCAAAACCGGTCAAGGGATTCCTATACCTTTGGGATTTTCCTAAGACCACTTCCACCCCGAATTTCTAAACATCCAGCAATTCCAAAGCTCAAAACTGAGAAAACAATCCCATCACACCACGGATATCTAAAAAAACGCAAGACTAGGTTAAAAACCACTGTCATAACACAAAAAAACCATGCCACCGACACCAAGAGAACCATACACCAACCTGTACAGCCATGCATGTCAAAAACAACTACGAAATCACACATGTAATATGTTACCTATAAGTATTCATGTTGAAGTTGTTTGATCCTACTCTTCCTTGCTTGATCATTTCTTTCCTTCCTTTACTTTTTCTTGCTTTTCCTTCCTTGCTCCAAGAAAACTTTAAGTGTCCAAGAGTGAGAGAGAGAGAGAGAGAGAATAATGAGAGAAATCCAAAAAATGAACTAACAAAAGGTTACAAACTAATCCTCAAAAGCCTTTTATCAATAAAGCCTCTACTTTCTTCATTTTCCATTATTTTCCTTCAATTTCCTCCTCACATGCAACCTGTGACCTTTCACCTCCCTTTTCTCCTATTTTCCTTTAATTTTATAAATAAATGTGTCAAAAATGTCTTTAGCCTTTTTAATTTCTTAGCCAAATTCTCTTACCCATAAACACATCCTGTGATGCCCACTAGGATATATTTTCCCAACATTCAGCTTGGAATAAGTGTCCCTTAACCATGGTCTCATTTTCCTTTATTAATATTTATTACATGGAATTTTCACCAAGGTTGTTACAGAACCCGCACCTTTGGGGAAAACCATCATTAGTGTTAAACCACACCAAGACCTCTGTAAAACCATTGAAAAACAAACATGCTACTCATGGAGCTTTATAACTTAGTTCGTTGTAGTATTTACAATGAATGACTTACTCAAAAGCAAAAAATCATGACAAAATGACAAGATAACAACCATATGATTTATTTGAGCTTTATAACTTAGCTCATGGTGGTATTTACATCCATATACATATATACATATACCAAAACATTAGCAAAACATATGCCAAACACATACCAAACATCAAACAAAAACTGCTTTGCCTCCACCAGCAAACAAAGAAGGATACATGGTCTACATCTGATCCGTCATCTCCCATGTAGCTTCTTCGGGGCCAAAGTGCTTCCACTGCACTTTAACTTTCTCTATGGCTCTATTCCTAAGCATGAGTTGCTTCCGTTGCAATATGCATTGAGGCTCCGGCTGGAATTCTCCTTCTTGCTCCACCTGCAATGCAGACCAATCAATAACATGATCAACATCCTTTATATACCTTTCAAGCAACGAAAGATGGAAAACATCATGGACTTTCACTATTGGAGGTAGTGCAATTCAATAGGCCACTATTCCAATCCTCTAAAGGATCTCAAAAGGCCCGCAATATCATGATTCCAACTTGGCACATGATCCAATCCTTAAGTAGCTCTTCTTGGGCTTGATGCAAAAATAAACATGCTCTCCAACCTAAAATTCCTTGAATGCCCTATGTTGGTCCTCATAACTCTTTTTCCTATCTTGTGTTGTCTTTAGATTCTTCTTTATAACCTGCATTTCATGTTCCATGTATTCCAACATATCCAGTCCAATAAGTACTCTATTCACTGGATCACTCCAGTTGATGGCAGTATTACAACTCTGCCCATGCAATGCCTAAAAAGGACTCATCCTCAATGACTCCTGATAACCATTGTTGTATGAAAACTCAACCAATGGAAGATATTCCTCCCATCTTCTCTGCTGGTGCATCACATACATCCTCAGCATATCCTCGAAGATTTTGTTGACCCTCTCTGTCTGTCCATCTGTTTATAGATGATAAGTTGTACTAAAGGCCAACTCTATACCCAAACCTACAAATATCTCCTTCCAAAACTTGGAAGTGAACTTCACATCCCTGTCTGAACCAACCTCCTTTGAAATACTATGTAATCTCACATCTCCCAGATGAAGACATGTGCCACCTTGCTAGCCGAATATGTAGTCTTCACTGGAATGAAGTGAGCTACCTTGCTCAAGCTGTTGACTATGACCATAATAGAATTATGTTGTCTTGTTGTCCTTAAAAGACCTGTAATGAAATCCATGAACATGACCTCCCATTTCCATTCTGGAATCACAATAGGTTGTAATAGACGACCTACATGCTTACATTTTGCCTTCACCTACTGGAAATCCCAACACTTGGCCACGAATTATGCCACTTCCTTCTTCAGATTCGACCAATAGTAGGAATTCTTCACTGTCTTCAATGTATTCTGATATCCTAGGTGACCCGAGTATGGCTTTATGTGAAACTCCCTCAAGTTAAGCTTCTTAAGTTCACTGCATTTTGACACATAGATCATGTCCCTAAATCTCACCAAACCATCTATCATGAGACAATAATCTGCATCCAAATCATCTAATACCTATATCCGTACCTGTACCTGTACCTACACTTGTACCTTTACTCTGTTGTAATCTACGCATAATCTCCATATACCTACCATCCCATTGTTCTGCCCACAAAATCATATCCTATAACTCTGTCCCATAAGAGCTCATGGTTGCTATATGATTTACCTATACCTTCCTTCTAAGAGCATCCACAACCCAGTTCTCCTTTCCCTTAATGTATCTAATCTCAAAGTCAAACTCACTAAGGGTGGTCAACCATCTAGTTTGTCTAGCATTTAGATTTAGTTGGACAAACAAGTATCTCAACCCACTATGATCACTCATCAATACAAACCTACTGCCAAGAATATAGTGCCTCCACATCTTCAATGCATGTATGATCGTTGTTAGCTCAAGATCATGCATCAGATAGTTCTTCTAGTGCTCATTCAATTTTTGTGACTCATAGCACACTCTCTATCCTTCCTACATAAGGACTCCACCAAGTCCTCTCTTGAAAGCATTTGTACACACTACAAATTCTTTGTCCGGATTTGTAATATTTAACACTGGTGCATGTGTCAACAACTTCTTGAGATGTTCAAAACTATCCTCACACTCCTATGTCCATTCAAACTTCTTACCTTTCCTCTGCAATGATGTGATAGGATATGAAATGCGTGAGAAGTTCTTGATGAACCTCCTATAGTAACCTGTCAATCCCATGAATGATCTCACCTCATCCACATTCTTAGGAGTTTCCCGCTCCATGAAGACCCTTATCTTTTATGGATCTGTTGCTATGTCTTCCTTGGAAACAACATGTCCCAATTAATGCACATCTATCTAAAATAAGTTGCACTTGCTAAGATTGACATACAACTAATTCTCTCTTAGAAATCTCAACATTGTTGCTAAATGCTCGGTCTTCTCTTCTTCATTCTTGGAGTATATCAAGATGTCATCAATGAATATAATAATAAACTTTTCCAAATAAGGACGCAACAGACCATTCATTAAACACATAAATGTAGTTGGGGCATTAGTAAAATAAAATGGAACTACAACAAACTCATAATACCTGTACTTGGTCCTGAATGCAGTCTTGTAGATATCCTCTTCCTTGATGCGTACCTGATGGTATCTGGATCTCAAGTCGATCTTAGAGAACACTCCTGCTCCCTTCAGCTGATCAAACAAATCATCAATCCTTGGCCATGGGTACCTATTCTTGATCGTTACCTTGTTCAACTATCTGTAATTAATGCACAATTTTATAGTACCATATTTCTTCTTTACAAAAAATATTGGTGCACCCCAAGGTGATACACTTGGCCTAATGTATCCCTTGTCAAGAATCTTCTTTAACTGCAATTCCAACTCTACTAGCTCTGGAGTACTCATCCTGTAAGGTGCCTTCGATGCTAGTGCTGCCCCTGGCACCAACTCAATAGAGAAATCTACTTCCCTGTGAGGAGGTAACTCTATAATCTCTACTGGAAACACATCATGATACTGCTACAATACAAGGGTACCTCTAGAAGATTTCTGCATCCTCAACATATTTACCCTTGTCACTAGATATATGTACTGCAAACATCACACAACCTTTTCTATAGCTACGCTTAGCCTGCATAGCGTTAACCATCCTCACTGATGTAAGCTTCTTCTTTCCCTACAAAATTCTCTTTTCCCCACTATCATCCACACAATCAATGGCCTTGTCGAAGAAATCCACTTTGGTCTTGTGAAGGTACAGCCGATCCAACTCCAAAATCATACTATACGATCCCAATGGTAGTACATTCAAATGTTTTGATGTAGGCAATCCATTTAACTCAAATGCAAAAGCTCTTACCCAATGGTGAACTCTCTTCTTTGTACTTGTAGCCAACTGTACCAACCAAGATTTTGGATGCACTTCTTTTCTCAAACCAAACATATCCGTCAGGTCATGATTAATATACCTATAATTAGATCCATGATCAATCAAAATAGAAACAAATTGATCACAAAGCTTACCATCCATCTCAATGATAAATTCCTGATAATCTGCCTGTCTGTTGTCCACAGCTACATAAATGCGAGGAATGTTATGACCAACATCACCAACTGTATGTTCCTCCTAAGCATTATAGATCTAGGGTCTACCACACTGATGCTGCAGACAATCCATCTTATGATGATCCTTGCCACATATCCAACACCACAATGGTTCTCTGCCATTGCCTCTAGTCTCCTGATCTCCATGTCCCTTCTCAACTATAATGAAATTTTTGTAAGGGACTACATTTTATTTCTCACTTTCACCTTGAGTTCTTCCTTGCTTTGGTGGCCATTTTCCTATAAATTTCTCATTTCCTTTCAAGTCATGCTTATGCTCAACTTTGTGCTTTGACTACTCATAACAATGTTTCATCTTTCGAATGACCTCCTCCAATGTTCTAGGCTCATCGAACTCAATTCAATCTTTGTATGCTACTAACAGTCCACTGATGAATCTCTAAACCTTGGCCTTCTCCTCCTTAAGGTAAGGAACATATCTCAACAGCTCCAAGAACCTACTAGTACACTCATCATTTGTCATGGAACCCATCTACAACTCATCAAACTCCTTAGCTCTATCATCATATTACATTTCCGGAAAATACTTCTTCTTGAAGATCCTATCAAACTCTTTCCAAGTCAATTCATCTTCCTAAATGCCTTTAACATTCTTCACATATTCCCACCAAATGTTTGTGTTACCTTTGAGACCTAAAGTGGCTATCTTTGCTTTTGTGTTTTCTGAATAATCATGCAATCTGAAGAACTTCATCATACCAAGCAACCATGTCTCAGCATCCTATGATTTCTTCATCTCTCCATCGAATGTAGGTGGATTTTTCTTAAATTATCCAGAAAATATTCCTTGTCACTCCTCCTGTAATGAGGATGACGATGATGATAATAATGTTTGTCAAAACCAAAACTAGAATAGTACCTGTGTCTATCACCCCTTCTATCTAGAGTATCCAAGGACCTGCCATCTTTGATTGTGTCCTCTCCATCCAACCTGTACTCACAATGAAACCTACTGCCATATGCATCATTAGTTTTGTCCTCCTACTCATGGCTGATGTGAGGTGGTCTTTTTCGCTACAATTCAGTAAAAATCTAAAGTATCACTGCATTTACCTCTGCTTGTTTCCCCTGTGCCTGTATGATTTTGTCATTGTCTGCCTTGCCACTCCTTATTTATGCCTTTAATCTTCTCAATGTCTTTGCCAAATCAAAAGAGTTCCCAACACCACACTACTCATATGATCCATAGGGAGAGTCTTGGAAACTGTAGTCTACCATCTTGCTAGTCATCTTTGTTATTTTTCCTATAAGTTATATCATGTCATATAAACCAAATCACAATAAATCAACGTACCTTAGTATAATTCAGGGATGATACCTTGTTTGAAAGATCAACTAATTAGTGTGATACATGTATAACATAGTCATGACATCATATAGAAATATAACACATAAGCATGTAACCATATATCCATTATTCTAACTAGAGTCCATTCATCAATGCATGACCATATCAACTACACATACCATGACCTCATGCATGACAACAACAACCATATAATTGTACATTGACAATACGTAAGCATAAGCAACATGTAACTAATCATACACCCATGACGACACACTTCACAAAAAACATCTCCCTTCACATGGCAACATCACTACAACCGTGACCAACACCATTCATATGCAACAAGCACATAGACCACAAGGATGATGAACACACATGAAACCAACATGAATGCATGACTAACACACAACCCATCCAATCCAAGGGGTGAACCATGCTCTGATGCCTTTCTGTAACACCCTCCTCAAAAATATATCCAAGTAACTGGCCAACCGGTGTAAACATGTGATGACAAGTTACTATGATATGATTCGACCTCCTAAGTCACCTTAAGGAAGTAGAACTGACGAAAACACACCATACAAAACTTTCACATTAAAAACATGACCCTCAAAAACCATCTCAACCTCTTAAGTAACCAACCCTTGAGTCCCACTGATTTTTTGACTAATTAACCCCCACACTATCCCATGCCAACGTCCAAAGGGCTTTGGATTCTCCCAGAACATGGCATGTTAGCATCTGGAGACTATTTTGCTCAGTGTTCTGCCAGCGTCCTCGGGATTTGAGACACTTTTTCAGGCCCAAAGCCCAGGTCACTACCCAGAATTCAAAGACACTTCCAGAATCCTTTTTTTTCATAATAACAACTATTACAAATAAAATAAAATAAACTCCAAGACTAGGGCTGACCATCCCCAACCGGGACTAAAATTTTGTCAAACACTTGGCATTAATGCAATCTATAAGAAATGAATACAAGAAAAATTGTAAATGAATGATAAATCATATGAGAATTGACAAGAAGAATCACCACCCTCTTCCCTTAACTGTTTTGACATAAAATAGGCCTTGCATCCATTATCCTTTCAATTACAAGTAAATACATGAAATAACCATGACAATAACCAGTCATATAATTGTGCTTATAACCATAATTAAACCATGAAAATAACAGTGAGATAATATCCATTAAATCCTTATATTAATAAGTACAAAGAAAGAAAATTTATCTTTTATTAAACATAGGAATATCCAACCAGGTTCGAGACTTCCATGTACCACCTGACCATAGACATGGCTGAACCAAATCTTTCTTTCAGCCAGTCACCCGTGTGCCATATTCCAAGAATGAATGTGGGATCTCATAGATAAACCAATTCAAAAACAACCAAGGGAATCCAGAGGTTAAACCACCTCCACCCTCACCAAACCGTGATCTTGCCAAAACTGACACTGAGATCACAAAACCAAACTGAGGTAGGAATTCCTCCGGCCTCCATCACTATCCTTGAGAAATTTTCCATCTCCTTGTCTCTTGGGCTTTACTGCAATCCAAACTAGATCACTCAGCCATAAACCAATACACTAGCCTCTCAGGTTTTACCACAATCCACACTGGATCACTAGGCCTTAAGTTGAGACTCCTCCCTTGGGCTTTACCATGTATCCTGCCAAAACCGGTCAAGGGATTCTTAGGCCTTTGGGATTTTCCTAAAACCACCTTTGCCCCAGATTTTGAAACCATTTGACAATTCCAAAGCTCAAAGTCGAGAAAACAATCCCATCACACCATGGCTATCCAGAAAAAGGCAAGGCTAAGATGAAAAGCACTATCATAACCCAAAAAAAACCATGCCACCGACAGCAAGAGAACTATACACTAACATGGAAGTCCGTGCATGTCAAAACCGGCTAGGAAATCACACATTCAATATGTTACCTGCAAGTATTCCTGTTGAAGTTGTTTGATCTTGCTATTCCTTAGTTGATCCTTGCTTTCCTTCCTTTCCTTTTTCTTTCTTTTCCTTCCTTGCTCCAAGGGTAGAATGCTCTAAGAAAACTCTAAGTGTCCAAGAGAGAGAGAGAGAGAGAGAGAATAATGAGAGAGCTCCAAAAATGAACAGACAAAAGGTTACAAATTGATCCTCAGAAGCCTTTTTATCAATTAGGCCTCTATTTTCTTCATTTTCCATTATTTTCCTTCAATTTCTTCTTCACATGCAATCTGTGACCTTTCACTTCCGTTTTCTCCTATTTTCCTTTAATTTCATTAATAAATGTGCAAAAAAATGTCTTTTTCCTTTTTAATTCCTTAGCCATTTCCTTTGCCAATTTCCCTTAGCCATAAACACTTCAAGTGATTCCCACTATGATATATTTGCCCAACATTCAACTTGGAATAAGTGTCCCTTAATTGTGGTCTTATTTTTTCTTCATTAATGTTTATTACATGGAATTTTCATGAGGGTTGTTACAGAATCTCCTAAGACTATTGGTCAAAGTCAAGCATACATATATTTACCTGTTGTCCATCTCATACAAGGGAACGCCATCTAATTGGACCAACAATGCTCTGGACCTACTAACTCCTACTTCGGTCGATCGGACCAAACAAAAATTGAATTTCATATCCCCCATCTATCCTCCACTAAGGTTGAACATTTGATAGACATTACAGTACAAGCGAAAGAACAATACCTCCACTCCAAAACCCCAAACGATACTTTGTCCACCAGAATTGTCCAACAACAATCAGGGCAACCTGATAACAACAAGACGTATGCCACAGATAGAAAGAAACACACGGCCATCAAAGTTTCCACACAACTTCTTGGATTGGTGCTTGAAGCCGATGGGTACTGGGAGGAAGCAATTAAACTCAAAACTATGGCCTTAGTCGACAGATGGTTTTATGGAAATTTGAATGAAATACAGATGGAAAAATGGATGGATACATGGTGGCTTCCCATTATCAAATATCAACCTCACATCAACTCATTCCAAAATGGCTAGTTCACATTCCATTTCAAATCTCCAGAGGATGCAACCCAAATTACAACATGTCCTTAGGTTTGTAGGCGAGGATTCATATCCCTACAATGATTGTCATTCATATTCGATCTAGTTATGGAGGTGACAAGAAGGAACATAATATGGATGAAGCTCCCTGGTCTGCCCTTGAATTATGGACCAAGAAAGAAATCTCATATATTGCAAACACTATTGGAAAGCTCTACTAATTAGACGAAGGTTGTCTCAAGGGCATGAACAAGCACACTATGTGGTTTCTAGTTGAGAAAAAATTTACAGGGGGGCTTTCTGAATATATTGACATATACTGGGGGTCATGTTTATGAAAACAAGTCATCAGCTTCTGGGTGGTTCCTTTCAGATGTATTTACTGCCACGGGATGGGACACCTGATGTCTGATTGCCCAGATTGCCATGACCGGAATAAACGCTCACATCGACCACTGCTAGAAGAAGTGAGGTATTCAAATAAAACAACATAATCCTCCATTCAAAGGTTGGTATACAATCACCTCCCTCTCCTAAATCTCCTTCTAGAACCATCAACCACACATTGAACACAATTTCCCTACCAATAAAATCCCCTTTCCATACGACCCTGCCAGTGAATACACTGCCCCAACGCTCCTCTCACATGCTGAAACTAACTCCCCCCACTCCATTAACCTAGTAATCAAATCCTCTCGTCACTCCACCTCTCGACTTCTATCAACCCTACTAAACTAATCTCCCAAAACTCATGTTCCATTATTCACTCCCCAAAGGATTGCTAACCTAAATTATTCCTCCCCCATTGATTTTGGGGCACCATCTCGGTGGACCTTCACCCCATACTCTGAAGAAATTGAGTTGGAAGTCCTTAACAGAGAGATACACTTCTCCATGCAACCACTGACCATTAAAATGTCATTTGTTGAAATCGATGATGCTTCACCTTGCCTTGCTAAGCAAAAAAATGTCACCACCAAAATAAAAACTAGGACAAAATATAAAAAGGTCTTTGCCTGCTCTATTTCTCCTAAAAACCTTATTAATCATTTTCCAGCTTCCTCCACTATCCAGGCTCACATTTCCCCTACCTCCCTCTAGGTTAAACATTTGAATGTCAACCTTCCCAAATCTCAGGTTCTTAGAACTAAGCCACCCGAATTCAACCTCCCATAATGACCATTTTATCCCTGAATGTTCAGGGTCTGGGATCAACACCCAAAAGACAATCAATACAGAACATCATTGACATAAACAAACCGGGAATTGTTCTACTACAAGAAACTATGACCTGCAGGGAGAAAAATTGGGGATATGTATCCAAAATATGCCCCAAATTGCACATTTGCGCTTTTAATGCCATATGATTTCTAGTGGCCCAGCGACTATGTGGAATCTAGACATCTATTTCAAAGCATACAACTCCTCGATGGGACTCCATATCACCAGAGGTAGACGTGGTTACAGATATTAGATCCACATCATCAATATTTATGCACCATACGACTACCGCAAAGAATTATGAAATAAGGCTGAACATAGTGGTATTCGTAACCTCAACTCCATTATCCTGGCGGGGGACCTTAATTTAACCACAGATCTAATAGAATGATGGGGTCACTACTTTGGACCCGATCCATTGGAGGACCACTTCCAAGTCTTTTTCAAGGATAAATGACTCAGGGACATCATCCCCCAACCTCTTGGATTGACTTGAGAAAATGGTTGTTCGGGAATTCAGGGTATTGCAAAATGACTATATCATTTCATCCAGTCCATGTATATCACAACTGTACAATTAGGCTTCTTAAAGCAATGCTAGATACATGACGTTGTTTCTATAGCCCAACAATGTATCCATTCCATTAAATCCTGAGAACTAGATGAATGCCTCATGAAAATCAATTTGCTCAAAGCCTATGACTCTGTTGACTGGGAACTCCTTGTTTTGTATTCACAAGGAGCGAAAAGTGCCACGATTGCTTTGTCTCCAACATTTTCTCTCCACTATGATAAATGACTACCCAAACCTAATATATTTATCACGAGTTAATCAAATTTTAAGGTTGAAAACTATGTTCAATATTAATTTTTTTAAGGTAAAGGAAACTCATTGTACGGCAACTCTACCCAATAAACTTACTTAGTTGTGCGGAGCTCTACCCAATAATCTTAGCTAATTGTACGAAACTCCGTACTTCCACATAATAAACCACAATATAAAATTCATGTACAAAAAACAACTCATCTATGTTCAATATTTATTCTTTTAAGGTAAAAGAAACTCATTATTTTTTCAGAAGAAAACGCTGCATATTATTTATATTATAAATAAAAACTCATGTACAGTATGAAGAAATAGACAATATTTCCAGCAAAAAAACAAAATAGACCCATTCATGTAAAAACTCATTATACGACAACTCTACCCAAAACTTCCCAAAACTTAACTAATTGTACAAAACTCTACCTAATAAACTTAATTAATTGTGCAAAGCTCTGCACTTCCACATAATTGCACTTCCACATAATAAACCACAATATAGAACTCATGTGCAAAAAGCACTCATTAGTTTTACAATTTGTCTCTTTGCAACATGAGTTTCCATTATAATGCATTTCTTGATTCCGTGCCTTTAAAGAACAAGAGTTTTCCATGCGTTTAAAGAAGAAGAGTTAGATAACGTACTTTTCCAAACGAATTTATTTGGCGAGGCTATACTAAGTGACGTCGTTTGCAAGTGTCAGATTCAAGAGTTATATATCAAATAATAATTTGATTATAATGCATTAAAGTGGTTTCCATTGTGCCGGGCTCTACACAATTGATTTCCGTTGTGTGGAGGACGAACCTCATCCAGAATGAAAAATTTTTCATTTGGTATGTTTATTTTTTAATTAGTTTTATATTTAAATTATTGTGTTGAGAGTATTCCATAATCAGTAAAAGTTAGATGTGTAGATGTAAGGTAAGTGTATAAACAATTTAAAGTGTTGAGTTAATTTAAAAATAAAAATTTAAAAGTAATATTGGGAATGAGTGTAAATATTTAAATTTTGTTTCAAATAATAATAAAAAGTTAAACGTAATAAAAATAATAAAACTCAGTTTGTTATATTTTGATTTTGTTATTAACTTTTAAATATGATTTATTACAATATAATGGGTCAATACTATCGCTTATCAATACTACAGGCCTAAAAACCATAACCTATTTTACAACCAAAATATTTTATTTATTGATATTCATCCCCACTTTATCATGGATATTATTAACTTGTACAAAATAGAGTTTGTTACAATACCATGACTTATCAATACCACATGCTCAAAACACGCAACTTTTTTCACAATCTAAATATTTTATATCCGTATGAATTATTATTAACCATGCATATTCACTTCCACTTTACTATTGATATTATTACCTTGCAAATATACTTTGTTACAATATCATGGGCCAATACCATGGGTTATCAATACCACATGCCCAAAAAATATAACTTATTTCACAATAAAAATATTTTATAATATGAAAATATTATTAATCATGGAAATTCCCCCCACTTTACCATGTATATTATTAACTTGCACATAGACTTTGTTACAATACCATGGCTTATGAATACCACATGCCCAAAAAAAATAACTTATTTCACAATCAAAATATTTTATAACAATATGAAAATATTCTTAACCATAGATATTGACCCCCATTTTTGTCATTGATACTTGTGAATATGATTTGTTACAATACCATGGGCTAATACCATGGGTTCTCAATACCACATGCCCAAAACTCATAAAGTATTTCACAATTAAAATATTTTATAACAATATGACAAGATTCTTAACCATGTATATTATTAACTTGTAAATATGTTTTGTTACAATACCATGGGCCAATACTATGGCTTATCAATACCACATGCCCAAAAACCATAACTTATTTCACAATAAAAATATTTTATTTTAATTTAATTTTATAACATTTTTTTAATTGAATCCAAAAGGAAAAAGTTATAATTACTTTTTAGATATATCTAAACCTTGTATCCTCACGACTACTAAAAATATTCCCATAGAAATTAAATTAAGGTTTTAATAGATCTAAAAATGAGAATACTTCTCAACAATGAGAACAAGCAAAGTGACTAATGATAATAGATCCATCCTAACTAAGGACCTAAGCGATGAGAGCAAGTAAAGTGATTAACGATAATAGAGGAAAAAGAGTGCATGATTTTATAATGGGATCAAATTTAAGAGAGAGGGGAGCGGGAGGGGGGAGAGAGGGAGGAAAGAACAAATACATAGAGATATATAGATGGAGAGAGAGGGGGAGGGGGGAAAGAGGGAGGAAAGAACAAATACATAGAGATATATAGGTGGGGAGAGAGAGGGAGTGACAAGGGAGAGATGGAGACAAAGTGAGGGAGAGATGGAGTGGGGGGGAGATAAAGAAGGTGAAAGGAGAGAGATTAGGAGAGAAGGGGGAGAGAGATTAGGAGGCACAAAGATGGAGGGTAGAGAGAGATGGAGAGACGGAGGGATATAGTGACAAAGTTGGAGAGAGAGAGAGAGAAGGGGAAGAAAGAGAGGTGGAGACACAAAGATGGAGGGGAGAGAGAGAAGGAGAGAGAGAAAGATAGATAGATAGAGAGAGAGAATGTGCATGTTTATGGGGGTGAAATAGAGAGAGGGAATAAGAAAGAGACACATAGATACAAATATAAATATTATATAGTATTATATAACCATGCTAGATCCATCTTAACCCCAGATTTCTCAAGCATCAAGAGGGATCAAATCTCTCAAGGTACAATCATTTCCTCAAGTTTCACACCTAAAAAATGAGTTTGCACCTCAAGAGATTGAATCCCTCTTAGCCCTGAATAGATCCAAAATTAAAATGGATCTAAGTTGGTGTATAACCATAAATGCTTATAAAACCAATTAACCTAAAATCGTATGTATCAACTTTATTATGCCAACATGCCCAAAGAGGTCATAATTTTAAATGACCTCTATTTGCAAATTTAAGTTGATGGTTTTGTTTGAAAGTTGTGTCATGAACCACTTTTTAAGCAATATATAAAATAGTTTTGTGAATCGATGTGTATTGAGATAAATCCATCAAATTTTTATCCACTATATTTTTATTTAGCTCGTGTCTAAATTCTTAGAGTTTTTCTTTTCAGCCCAACATCCATAAGAGTATGTGTATTGAGATAAATCCATCAAATTTTTATCCACTATATTTTTATTCAGTTCATATTTTGGTGGTCGTTGTTTTTTTTTAAATTGTTATATATGATTTTCACATTATTATATTAATGCAATATAAATATAATGTGTATAAAAGTGTTATACAATATATTTAAAATATAATAAATTTACAAATAAATTTAATATAAATGTTAGTTGATTTAAGCATTAGTGGTTTGGGTTAAATTGTTGTAATCTTCCTACCAAAGTCAAGTTTTGTAATTTGACATATAGATTAGGTTTTTGTATTTTGATATGTTATCTTATGGGATAGAATAACTATGTTGAATTCTTAAGTGAGATTATAGTATGGGTTGACAATTTCTTTCTTTTCTCCGAGCATCTTAGAAAAATAACTTTAAACATAATGAAATTTTAATTTAATTATTAAATATTTTATTTTTAAAAAAATAAATAATTAAAATTAAATAAACATAAATAATATTTAAAAATTATAATTTTAAAATATTTCTTACTACTAGTTGAACTTATTTTTGGTTTCCGTACATTTCTTTAATAATCTCATTTATATACCATCTAAGCCCCTTCAACGCTACAAAGTAATCCTTTAACACCCTTTTACGGGTCACAATTATGTTAAGCAAGCTAGTTTGTTTATAGATATCTTTAATTACATTATTTTCCAAATAATTGAAAAAAAAAATTGTTATATGTTTATATAAAACATACAAGTTAATTTAAACGCAATATTGTGCCTATCTTTATTATATTTTTTTCCAAATCCTCATGCAGCTGTACAAATTAGATGGTTAAATATAAATTAAAAAAAAACAAATTTAATAAGTTTTATATTTCCTTCTTATTTGAATAAGTGGCCGAATCAAGTCATTAAACAATAACTTTTCTACCATACAAAACAAGAACAACATGCTCTTGTAGATTTTAGCAAGCTATAAAACAATATTAAGACTTGATTTTCAATTTAAATATACTTAAATGTAAATAATATTTTCAATTTAAATATACTTAAATGTAAATAATATTTTCAATTGAATATACTTAAATGTAAATAACACAAATTGATCGATAAATGCCTCAATGGCATTTTGATGGCCAACTACTAATTCATTTTGATGGCAAACTACTAATTCTTCATATATTTTTATGTTCATGAGCTATCAACACAAGTAGATCTTGCTCATAACACTTGTTTCATATAACCAATGCAAGGTCAAAAACACATTTTTTGTTAATTTCTACTTAGGGACACCTGGGAACACTTCCGATAGAATAAGCATGATAGTTTCCCTTTCCCTATAATTTAAATTCTTCCAATCCCCATTCCTTGACCCTTTAGTTTGATCTTTGTACAACAACCCGTAGAGATAGAGTGGTATAGCATTACACATGAAACATGTCAAGATTATATGGTATTTGCAACATCAAAGCTTGTAGGATTTTTGGAATAATTATGGGGAAAACCCTAATTTTGAAATCCCCACTAGCATAATGAAAGTCACAATATGTGTCCTTGTTAAACAACATACCATAAAAAAATTAGGAAGATGATTTTTTGGATTTAGCTTGTTTACTAATGAGATTGATGATCTTAGTGCTCTTCTTACTTTCACTCTTAGTATGATTCATTTTAGTGGGTACCAAGTTCAATTTCAAAACACACATGTTATAGAGTAGCTTAGTCCCTGCCAATCAAGTTAGAAATTATACTTTGAGAAAAATTGTATAAAAAAATAAACCTACATTCATTAATGATAAAGTAATAGTTGTCAATAGGAAAATTGAATCATATAGGCTTTCTTTGACAAGGACTAATAAATTAAGACAGGGGAGGGAGGAGCGAGAGGGAATCTATTTCTCCTTGATGGAGAAATGGAGATGAAATTTGCTTGGGGGATAGACATTGCATCAAATAACCAAGACGAAGCTTTAGCTCGATGGCAAGGACTAAAGATTGTATTATCAAAGGGACCACATCAAATAAGCATGTTTGGTGACTCAATGATAACTATACAAAAATGATGCAAAGTTAAAGATCACTTGGAGAATGATTTGCCACCAGTTTTTCATTGAATAGGGATGCTCATAGAGAAATTTGACAAAATCAACCTTTTCCATGTCAAGGGAGGAAATAATCAGTCAGTTGATGAACAAGCTAATAAGGTGCTAATCTTGATCAAGGGGTGTTAATTAAGGATCAAGATGATCCATAAACCTCCCATATTCCATGATCATCATCACACCAAGGATAAGGACTCTCAATCCATTAAATAAATCGTAATTAAAGTCTGACATCCCATTATCAATCATCATTAATCCTAAGTATAGGAAATCCCTTGATGAGCGATAGCATTAGAAGATGGATTCCTCTAATCAGACAAACAGATGGGAACATAAGGTTAGAGACGTCATGATAAATGACAAGTGGAACGCCACTGGATTTTCATTTAATCCTCATATAAGAGATGTGCTCATTAGTACTGCATCAAAGCTAAAGCGGTTAAATTGGTTCGAGTTTGAATACAAAATGGCAGTTGTAGGGATGGAATTTTGAGTGAAGACAAAGAAAAGATGGGAAACATGCATTCAATGTGAAAATATCACCCCTAGAATGGATTCAAACCATGGTAAATATTTTAAAGGACATATACAAATGTTATAAATGTTGATCATCTAAATGAAGGCCGAACAATCTGTAAGATGGCCTCCTTAACCAGGAATGGTAATAACGACATCTTCGACGAAAATTTGGAAACATTAAAGGGGATATTTTATCTCTCATAGCTAAGGTCGAGGACCAAATTGTGACAAAGGCTTTCTCTCACTTCTCTCTAGTTTCTAGTCAGCGTGTAGAACTCCGAGAGGAGGTAGATCATCTTTACCAATTCATTGATCATCTGGTGATAAAAAAATGGAGACTATGGATTTCAAAGTGGATAATGTTGAGGTGACTATAGAAACAACCATGGTTGGAATTCTCAAAGAAGTATTTGGTATTATGGATCCTCAACTCGACAACCAGAATGCTCAGCAAGTGGAAATGGATCATGAAGTGGCAATGGATCCCCCTCTCTAGATGATATTTGATCATGTCATGTAAGAAGGAACCCCTCCAAATGAGGATGAAGGCAACAGGTAACACTTATGTCAAACTTATGTTTTGTAATTTTTTAGTATATAATGGAGTCTTTTGGAGACTCTACAAGTTAAATGTTGTTAGATCTCTAGTTAAGAAAAGACAAAATATATGTAGGATGCAATTTCAACAGCCTTGAAATGTCTTTGGAGAAGATCAATACTTGAATGTAAAGGCATTGGCTTGTTTCCCGTTATACTAATATAATTCTACAGGTTTCTTTAAAAAGATAAGAACTAATAAATTTAGACGCAAAGTGGATAAATCAATTGGACAAGGACTTGCATAAATTTTGGTGGGTAGTAACCAATAGTAAAGTAACCAAAGTAACCGATAGTGTAGTAACCAAATTGCAGGGTCTCCAAAGTGAAAATTTTCCTCTAAGTGGTGCAATGTTTCAACAAAAAAGTGCTAAATCATTTCCAAGAGGTGCAACATCCCCTCAAAAATGTTCCAAGTCCTCTCTAAGGGTGTTATGTCCTCAAGAAGCTCAACATCCTACAAAATAAGTGGAAGGACCTCCGAATGAAATGGAAAGGCACACATCAAGCATATGTCTGGCCTCTCCAACATCATCGAAATGATGAAGGTTCAATCCATTTCAGGGTCATGCAAAGTGCATAATCCCTATAGGTGCTCAAATGAGTCAATGTAGTTGAACACAAGTTTAATGCAACATAAATATTAAAAATTGAGTCATGTCAAATGTAAATGCCACTAGGTATATCATATTAAGCATTTCGTTAAAACTTCACAATGACTCATAGAAAGCATATAATTTTCCAAGATTATGTATAGTAAGGTGATCATTAGCCCATATTACTTGTGCTTGTACCTAGTAATATAAGTTTTTCCCAAGAAACCCATCAAGGATTATGTGTACTGATATCTGGTATGGTTTGGGGGTAAAACTCCCATCAGTTGTATTGTATAGACATGTGAGTCTATGTATGATAGATCCACATGAGCGCCTTTGTTTGGGGAGAGATTATGCATTAGTTTCCCTTTCCTTGGCACCTTGTCTTTCCACCTTTTATTTTCCATTTTCCTTTCTTATTTAATCTCTTTTGGATTTTTACTTTTATTTTGCTTCATTTAGTCCTTTTGAAGTATGCATTCACCGCATAGTATTTGGGGTGATGTCCTCAAAACAAGGGGTGCATTGCTCTTGCTTTAATTTCCTCATATATATATATTTTTAATATTTTCTTTCTTTCTTTGTGATGTTTTTTAATTTGTTTTTTTGCATTGTAATTTTCTTTCTTTTTAATTCATTTTAGCTACATTAACCTCAAATATTGAATCTTATTGTTTTCATGGTATTATGAAGCATGAACCTATATGTGCTACATATGAAAACCAACCCATGTGTAGGGAAATGGAAAGCGTCATCAACCACCTATGGAGAACCATGGATGTTATGTATGGAATTGTTGCTTGTGTTTAGGATGATAGGACCATTTTCTTTCTAGCTATCTCTAGATGTGAAGGGGTAACATGACCAACATTCTTGCAACTATGCCTTTATGACTACATTTGGGGGGACCCTTCACACTTCATGAGAAGGTTTTCATTCTATAATGCAAAGTGAAATTCATACTCCAAATTTAATTCTTGTGCCATCCTCCTAGTCAATAACGTCAAAAGCATAATAGTCTTTATTGATAACAAGAGGAAAATATTTCTCTATGTTTCTAGGCTTTGTGAAGGACCCTTGGTTTCCTATATTTTCAATTGGTTATTAACATTCAACAAATTTGGAAATCACTGTGTGTATATAAGAATTCCCCATTGAGGATGTGAAACTTTATTGTCGACCCTGACACACTCTAGGTACTGAAAATATAAATAGACAAACACCCTTACATACTCTAGGTACGAGAAATGGAGGATTTATTTCTTCATGTTTAGTATATATTATATTTGTCCACTTGTTTGCTCATAATGGATAGTTGTTGTATATGATTTCTCCTTCAACTCCCACTTCTACTCCCTTTTCCAATTTCCCTACATCCCCAACTTCCCCTATTTCATTGACATTGCCAGTGCCAGACAAGAGCCTTAAATTGCATTGAGCATACTTTCATATTTACTGTCCAGTTGGTCTATTTATTTGAAACTTCACTATTTTGGTCCCCTCTTCCTTCCATCGTAGATGCAATAAATTCTTTTATTTGCTAGGAGAGGTCAATTGTTTTGGTGCATTAATTGGTCTTTTTGTTTCTTGAAAGTTCCGTATTAGGAATCCAAACTTTTATTTCCTCATCAATTATCCGACATGGTGTGTATTAGTGCAATATATATATATATATATATATATATATAATATATATATATATATATATATATAATTAATATATATGCCCTTGAAATTTCTGCATATGTATGATTTCTTTATATGCACAACTCCAAATCTATGTGTATTATAGAAGTTGCGCATATACATAAGTTACACATATACATGAGCCATCTTTCGTCTATGCATGCTTCCATATATATGTGCATATATAGAAGCCATCTTTTGTATATGCACATGTATATGGAAGCGATGGCTTCTACATAGTGCATATATCGAAGTGTGTATATATAGAAGATGAATTTTGTATATATTGACATATGTCGAAGTTGTATATATATGAAAGATGAGTTCCATATATATATATGTGCATATACAAAAGTTTCACATATGCGGAAACCATAATTTTGTATATGCACACTTCCATAATATATATATATAATATATATATATATAATATATATATATATATATATATATATATGCATGTGTGTGTGCATATACATAATATGCATATCTATGGAAGTCATCTTCTATATATGTGTAACTTATGTATATGCACATAGATATGGAAGCGTACATAAACGAAATGTGACTTCCATATTTATATAGAAACCATATTCCATGTGTGGACTTCTTTATATGCATATAGATATGCATGTACATATATATAAGTCATCTTTCACAAATATACTTGCATTTCTGCATATGTGTGATTTTCGTAGATGCACGGTTCCATATATATGTGCATTTACA
Organism: Pinus taeda; assembly: GCA_000404065.3. NCBI lineage: Eukaryota > Viridiplantae > Streptophyta > Pinopsida > Pinales > Pinaceae > Pinus > Pinus taeda. Next base: position 111,183 of record APFE030724392.1, read on the forward strand.
GAAGTTGCACATATACATAAGCCATTTTCTTTATATGCACAAATTTTGTATATTCACATATATATGAAAGCAATGGCTTCTATATATACACATATATATAGAAGTGTACATATACAAAAGATGACTTCCATATATATGCACATATATAGAAGTCATGCATATGTGGAAAATGAGTTCCATATATATCATGTGCATATACAGAAGTTGCACATATACGGAAGTCATCTTCCATATATGTATGCTTCTATATGTGTGTGTGTGTGTGCATATACAAAATATATGCATATACGAAAGTCATCTTCTATACATGTGCAACTTTTGTATATGCACATAGATATGGAAGCGTGCATATATTAAAGATGGCTTCCATATCTATATAGATACCATATTCAATGTATGGACCTCTGTATATATATAGAAGTCAACTTTCATAAATGTGCTTGCATTTCTACATGTGTGATTTCCGTTTATACATGTTTCCATATCTATGTTCATATACAAACGCTACACATACACATAAGTCGTCTTTCATATATGTACATTTCCATATCTATGTGTATACTTAGAAAATGTGCATATACAAAAGTTACACATATATGGAAGTCATATTCCATATACACACACTTCCATATATACGTGCATATACAAAATTTTCACATATACATAGACCATGTTTTATATATGTACAATTTTTGTATATGCACATATATATGGAAGCGATGACTTCTTTATATGTGCAATTTCTGTACATGCACATAGATATGGAAGTGTGCATATATGGAAGATGACTTCTGTGTATATGTGCATAAACGGAAGTTTCACATATATGGAAGATGATTTCCATAAATATGTGCATATACATAAGTTACACATATATGGAAGTGATCTCCATATATGCACATTTCCATATATATGTACATATACAAAATATGTACATATAGGAAAGGTGTTTTTGTTGTCCGTATATGTGAAAATTTTTATATGTACATATATATAGAAGTGTGCATATATGGAAGGTCACTTCCTTATATGTGCAACTTCTATATATGCACATATATATGGAACTCATCTTCCGTATATGTACAGATTTCGTATTGCACATATACACAGAAGCCATCTTCTGTACATGCATGCTTCCATATCTATGTGCATGTATAGAAGTTATCGCTTCCATATATATGTGCATATACAGAAGTTGTACATATATAGAATATGGCTTATGTATATGCGTGACTTCAACTCGAAAAGAATGTGAGGCAATTGTCTTGAGGCTTTGACCATGCCCTTGTTATAGAGGTTTTTTGGCCTATGATAAGAATGAGCAATTGACAACAAACTATCTTTTGGAGCATGTCGATGATTATGAGGATTGAGAGAGAAGACGTTTTGTTGAAACTGTGTATTAATATTTCTTATTAGAACATTTTCTTTTTATCATTTTCACTCTCCCAAAGGAGGTGCATTATTATTTTGATAAATTTTTTATAATTTACACTCATAAATTGATTACCATGAAGTTCTCTCAAAGGCCATTCTCTTCTTTGAAAGTAAGTTCTCTAGAAAACTTCTTTTCAATCAATCAATGAAATTGAGGGGAGACTACTCTTTCTGATGGCATAAGTCTCAGATAGAGGCATCTGTCATATTGAGGGCCTTACAGAATATTCTGGGCAGGCCGCAGGAGTTCAGATACAAATATCTAAAGAAGGCCACCAATAACTTTAGTGAAAAAATCAAGCTTAGTAGGGGCAGCTCCTTAACAGTTTACAAAGGGATTCCCCCAAAGAAAAAAAAATGTGGTTTTAGATATAGTGCTGTGAAAAATTAGTATTACTTAATGTATAATGGAGAACCAATTAATGATTAGATTAGCATAATTTAAATTAGTGGTTCTCAATGTTCTTAAGTGCAAAGAGAATAAGATCGCTCATTTGATTGTGTGGATCTGTTATTCATTGATGGATCTTGTTTTTCTTCGGGCTTAAAGAACATCATTACATGTTTTGTCATGCGATTGTGTGTAGAAAGGTCAATTTCATAATTGGTTGCTCAATACAGTCCAGTATCGATATTGTCCTTTGAGAGATCGAGAAGTGTCAATTATAAAAAGTTCATCAAAGATGGTTATAGGAGGTTATGTCTTAAATGAGTTGAATAGGAAGCTCAAAGATTGTGGTGGTGAAAAGAGTGTTGTCTCGAAGAATTCAGAGTGGGGATAAGTGTTGATGAAGACCAGCAAGACATATGCAACTATATGTAATTTATGTTTCTTGTTATAATATTTGTAATGATGTAATGTAAGCATTAAAGGGGGAATTTGGAAATAATGCTTACATAGGTAGTATTGGGTTGTTGGTTGTTGGAGCTGTGTTGAGAGATTTTCTCAACAATATTCTCCTTGTTTGGAATCTATTGGATCTCATGAGCACTATTTATGTGGCCTGTAATTTATTTGGTTATAAAAGGGTTTGTTATTGGTTTTACATGACTTTCAATTTATCATATGCAACATGTTGAGAAATGGGAAAGAATAATGTGTGACATTTATCTTGCAAAAATTGATGATGAATGAAAGGATATAAAGTTTAACCAAGCTACAGTTCACTTTGGTAAAGGTGGAGGAACATCTTAAAATTTTGCCTAAGAATACACCATATATATAGTTTGAACATAAGTAATATATGGATTTTTCTTTTGGAGACATGTTTTTTTTCTACCCAAGATATCACAACAAGAAAAGTATTGATATTTGAGAAATTGTTTGAGGACCTCATTGAGGTTGATTTTTCTGATGTACTACTTGATTGATGTCTTCTCATATGTCACGAAGGATTTAAATATGAATTAATAAATTCATATGTTCCTGAAACCAATCAAATTCAAATTTTATAGATATAAAAGATAAAAATAATTTCCAATGCCTTTGTTTGATTGTTACTTGACTCTATTGTTGGAAGGTTACAAGAATTTTGATTGGAAAAAGGATGGGGAGACAATTTCAGAGCATGTCATGGATATGATTCATTTGTTGTTAGAGATCCTTCAGGAACCTGAGCCATCAACCTTGGAAATGTTTATAGCATGGACTTCTATGGTTTTTAATGTTGTGATTATTTCACCTCATGGTTATTTTGGGCAAACAAAAACTTTAGGAATTTTAGACAAGAAATCGGTGGACAGGTAAGCAATTTGTTTATAATTGCAATGTCCATTCCATGATATCCTCTCTTTATTGTTTGATTGTATTTTGAACATTTCTTTTGGTTTTTTTTTTGTATTTTAAATATGCAATTGAAAATACTTGGTATCATGTCCATTTAAACAACAACTAGAGATTGAAGATGAAATTAGTATTACACGATATTGATTGGAATCTTTAAAGTTATTTTGTGTTAAACCATTTTCATAACTATCCAAAAAGTTTACTTTCATGTTGTTATTTGAGAAAATATTGTTTATATACTTGACCAAGTTCATGGGTTAGAAAATGAAATGTTGTTGCAAATAAAATGACAAGTATTAAACATCACACCTCAGATTATTTGTTTTCACAATTTATCTACAACTTGATATTTTTAGCATGTAACTTAGTTGACATGACTGTGCCTAAGATTTCCCCGAAGGTTGAATACTAAGTTACTAAGTTTTTTTTCTCCATGGAGACATTTTATTTTCTTTGATTATATAGGTAATCTAGCCACATTATAGTGGCCACTATCCTCCAACTCAAGAAAAATTGTTCGAGTTTCTTGCTTGTCTGGGGAAAATGGCTTTGACATTGTTGATGTGCAGGTATATGTCATATAAACTCTTCATAGTCTAATTTATTTTATATTTTAGTTTTCACTATCTTTCATCTCTTACACTCTGCATTGTATGTTCGTTTTTTTTAAAAAAGGAACTCATTGTTGATGCCAAGAAGAAGGAATCATAGAAAGAGGAGAGCAGTAACACTGGAGCGTCAAATACAAAAAGAGAGAGAGAATAGAATTGGTCTAGTATTGATAACCTTAGAGCCAATATCCCACATAAGACACACACATAGAAACTGGTGGTCAAGTCTTCACAGTCGAATTCACCTGCAATGCCTTGGAAACGCAATGATAATGTTTTGAAGTGATGAAGACTATTTCATGTGTAAATTGTAGTCCAACCAATATGAAGTTGGAAACTCATATTGTAATACTTTAACATTTCATATAATATAATTTATGTGGTTGAAATTATTTATAGTTGCACTTGAAATTGTTTAGTATTGTAATTAACATATACAACTTTGTGTTTTCATATTAGATGAACATGTACATTGTATGGCATTTTTTAAATTTAATCGCATAATCATACTAATTAATTTATGTTGATTAAGAATGAACGCATAGAATCAATCTAAAACTACTAAATTAATAGTTTATATTGATTAATGATGAACACAAATAAAACGAATATACGGCTAAATTAGTCATTTATAATGATTATTAATGAAATGAATATAAACTACTAAATTAGTTGTTTATATAATAGATATGAAACTACCAAAAAAATATAAATGACTATAGAAAATGATAAATTTGTGATTACAAAGAATGACTAAATTTTGCATATATATGACTATTAGTAGATAATTTACAATATCTTATAACACGACCAAAATTTAGTCATATTTCTTTGGTCATTAAGTGGTTTCAAATGATAACTAAAATTTTCATATATATGACTATTAGTAGCTAATTTAAAGTATCTTATAACACGACCAATATTTTGGTCATATTTCTTTGGTCATTAATTGATTTTTTCGGGTGATCAATAGTATATTTTGTTATATATTTGGTCATTAATTGTGACAATTAATGACTAAATTAATGACCAAATTTATGACTAAATATATTACTAGACGATAAAATTTAGACAACCAATTAATGACTAAGCTAAAAATGACTAAAAGTTCGTCATGTTATAAGATACTGTAAATTAGTTACTACTGATCACAGACTGAAAAACCGTCATTTATATACAAATTTTAGTCTCTTTTTTAGTAATTAAATAGCAATTTTGTATTAGTGTACCAAAGATATACACATATACTGAGGATATGCACATATACAATATATGTGTATATATGGAAGTTGCTCATATATGAAAGATATGTGAATATACAAACGTTTTGCATATATGAAATATATGTGCATATACCGAAGTTGTGTAGAACTTTAGCCTATGTATAAGTGCATCTTCTATATATGTGCAAAGGAATATGCAGATATCAGGAAGTTGCATAGAACGAAAATTTCACATATACATTGGTTGAAGTTAAGTATAAATTATGTATATGCACATCTTCCATATATGCGCAACTTTTGTGTATGTGCAACTACTATAAACGTGCATGTGTAGAAGTTGTACATATACAGTAGCTGTGTGAATATAACAAAGTGCATATATGGAGGTTGTGTTATATGTAAATTAAGAAAGTTGTGCACTGCTTTTGTATATGCGCAACTTCTGTATTATTTCATACATGGAATATATGTGCATACATAGAAGTCTCACATATATAGAATATATGCACATATACAGAAGTTGCGCACATAAGGAAGATATGCACATATAAAAAAGATATACACATATACAGAAGATATGTGGATATATAGAAGTTGTGCAGATACGGAAGCTGTGCAGAACTTTAGTCTCTGTATAAATCAATATTTTTATATGTGCAGATCTTCCATATATGCGCAAACAAATATGAGCATATATGGAAGTTGCACATATATAGAAATTGCACATATACAAAGGCTACACATATACAGTGGTTGAAGTTGCACATAAATTATGTATATATGCATCATTTGTATTTGTGCATTCACTGTATATGCGCAACTTCCATATGTGTGCATATATTTTGAGCATGTCCTTGGGTTCGTGGATGGGGATTCCTATCCCTACAATGATGGTCATTCAGATTTGATCTGGTTACAGAGGTGCTAAGAAGGAACATAATATGGATGAAGCTCTGTGCCCTGCCCCAATAATTATAGACTAGGAAACAAATCTCGGATATTGAAAACACTATTGGAAAGCTCTACTACTTAAACGAAGGTTGTCTCAGGGGCACAGACAAGCACACTGCGTGGGTTCTAGTTGAGAAAACATTTACAGGGGGACTTCTTGAATATATTGACATATATTTGGGGCCATGTTTGTGAAAACAAACCATTGACTTCTAGGTGGTTCCTTTCATATGTCTTTGTTGCCATGGGATGGAACACCTAATGTCTGATTGCTCAAGTCATCATGAGTGGAATAAATTCTCACATTAGCAACTTGCTAGAAGAAGCGAGTTATTCAAATAAAACAAGATAATCCTCCATGAAAAGGTTGGTATACACTCTCCTCCCTCTTCTAAAACCATCAACCATGCACTGAACACGATTTCCCCACCGATAAACCCCCCCAGTCCATATGAACCTGCTTGTGAATACATTGCCCCAACACTCCACTCACATGTTGAAACTAACTCCCCCCCACTCCATTAACCCAGTAACAAAATCCTCCTCTCTCTCCACCTCTTGAACTCTATCGACCCTAATAAAAAAATCCCCCAAAGCTCTTATTCCACTATTCACTCCCCAAATGACTTCTAACCCAGACTATTCCTCCTCCATTAATTTTGGGGTGCCATCTCAGCGTAACTTCACCCCATACTATGAAGACATTGAGATGGAAGTCCTTAATAAGGAGAGACACTTCTCCATGGAACCACTAACAATTAAAAGATCATTTGTTGAAGTCAATGATGCTCCACCTGATCCGGATTTAAACAAGAACGCAACAAAATACAGAGATAACCATATACACAAAGATGCAACGGAAATAATACTTTATTTCATTAATGGAAAATACTGAAATATGCTTACAACTAGAACTAGAAATAAACCAGTTAGGGCGATGGTAGCTTATCTCTGAGAAGAGATGTGTGGCTACATGTCTCTGAACTGTTCCAAACTGTGTTACAATGAGGCTTGAAGGCCTATTTATTGTTGAGAAACAATGGAAAACCCTTCACATTCCAAAACCAACCCTAGAAGATGAAACGCCAAATTGTGGGCCCCGTTTTGGGTAAATTGGTACATCAATTTCCCGGGGTCGTAACTTTGGCATACGATCTTCGTTTGATGCGTATGATAGCTCGTTAGAAAGATCTATCCGAGAACTACCACTTTGGGAAGGGCAACATGGGTCCAGGAAGGGCAACATGGGTCCATGGACCCATTTTTCCCCCAGATTTCCCAAAAAACGTCGTTTAGGGCCTCAAAATGGCTCTGGAAGTTCAAGACCCGAAAAACGGCTAAAAATAGTAAACTGTGCTACAATTTAGGAAACTGAAAAAGATGAAAGAGACAATTGTGGGGGTCCAAATGGGATAGGTGGGTGGCCACCAACATCCACCTGGATCACCCTTGGATTTTTTCTTTGGTAAAGACATAGAAGTTGATGGACATACTGATGTGGACAAAGAAACCAACTTCATTGAACAAATCCGGGAAATTCACTAGGCAGTATAGGAATACCTGGAAAGAAGCCAAGCCAAGTACAAGGAAAAACATGACAAGCATCGGGTTGAGCATAGTTTCCAAGTTGGTGATCAAGTGTGGTCGTACATCAACAAATATAGAATGCAAGGTGAAGGTAAGAAGCTAAAAGCAATAAGGTATGGACCTTTCAAGATACTTGATAAAATTGGTGAAAATGCTTTTTGCCTTGATTTTCCAGCTTATATGCAGATCTATTTAGTCGTTAATGTAGAAAGCTTGAGATTATATGAAACTTCACTGATTGAAGATCCTGAAGAGAAAATACAGTTGCCTTCTATTGAGGATCTGTTGCCTGAATATCTCAATGACTTACAGGAAGATACAGTTCTGGACAGGAACGTGAGAACAATGCGTGGAGGGGATGTTGAGTACCTGAGAATAGGGCTCAAAGGTTAAAATCCAAGCAAAGCACGATGGATAGAAGTTAAACAAGTGAGGGAGTTGTATCCTCACTTGATCGATGGCTAAAAACCAAATTTTGGTGGTCCAAAAGCTTTTCAGTGGGAAGGTGTGATCCAAAATGGATCCTAAAACCTCTAAGTCTTCATATATATTAACTATCAGAAACACTATCGCAAGGGAAAACAATGAAGGAATGGCAGAAAATAGAGCTAAGCGAAGGCGGAAGTAACACTGCACAAGAGCCATTGGATCGGACCGATCAATGGTCTAGATCTAATCGGGATATCACAATTAGGAGAAGTCGGAAAAATACATCGGAGACAGCCCTATGGAAATCACGATAGCAATCAGTGTGATTTAACAAGGACCATTGATCAAGCACACAAATCAATGAGCCAAATCAAATCGCAATATCGCATCGCTAAAACACAAGGGATGACTTACCGGAGGCCCGAAGACCATGCAATATGCGATTGCGATATATTGCATCACAATATCGCATCGCAATGATACAAAGGAGCGGGACCGATACAAACATGCGACTTGCGATAACCAGTCTTGACAGGATTTATAAATGTGGCTTGATAAATTTTGAGTTCTGATAAAAAGGGATTTGTTAGGTTTTTCTATGTATTTACGTATTTTCGTTAAAAACCAAAAAACAAAGGAAATGCACCCGAAGTGATAAAACCGGACCCGAAAGGTTTATAAATGTAGCTTTATATTATTTGAGTTCTGTGGTAAGTGGGATTTCAGGTGGGCCTCAGGTGGTAAGTGGTATTAGATAGGCTTCGCCCGAACCCATCCACTAGCTAACACATGGCTTGGTGCAGGAGAGAGAAAACTGCCTTTTCGGGCGGATAATCTTTGTGCACATAAGCTGCCTGAAATGGATATCAACCGTTGGATCGAAGATCATGCAGATCAATGGTGGGCTTGTGATAGCGACCAAAGGCAGACCCGATAGGATTATAGGGTGGATTCAATGTTATTTGAAGTTCGATAGAAAGTGTTTTTACAGATTTTTCAGTGTTTTTGTGTATTTCTCTGTGTAAACAGAGAAATGACTTTTTTGGATTTCACCCACACCAGTGGTCCTTACCGTTATGAACAAGTGGCCACTATACCTTAGGGATTTTAGCAATGATTGTTAAACACACCAAAAGGAGAGGAAGGGACAACGGCCGGAAGCTAGAGAGCCTGAAAGGGGAGACGAACAGACAAGCACCGATAGGCTTAAAAGCCATTCGTTGGCAGAGACAAAGGGGGAAGTTGTTGAGACAGAGAGCAAGAGGGAGAGTATGTGTACTCTTGTAGACTTGAGGATTTCAAGTAAATCCCTATTGTTTTGTCACTGTTGTGTTGAGACTCGATTTGCGCTCACACTTGTAATAATCTGCTCTTGAAGACATAATATAGAGGTCAAACGCTGAAAGCTAGACTAGGAGACATAGCCAGGAAGTCTAGTGAACTCCTTGATTATTTGTTGTGTTAATGTGTGTGACTGTTATGTTTTCTAACAGCTCATTGTCTATATTATTCACAATATTTTCGATCCATTGCACTAAGTAATATAGGCATTCCTGCACATGAGTCTGTAATACCTTTATATTGATTTAAGATCTCATTTTCAGATCACTTCCTTCAATGGGTCACTTCCTATCGACTTTATCTCATTATCCAGGAAGATGACTTAGAGACTCCCTTTTAGTACCTTAGAGCTTGCATGCTTTGATGGCAATTTCTTCGCATCCGACAACATGCTTTCATTATTGGCCTTTGATCGGGTGATTCCACAAGTGTTCAACTTCATCTTCGTTATCAAATTCACGGATTTTATTATGTACCTTGAGAGCCATTTTCATTATGGGTGGTTCCTCTCGTGTCTGTTAATGGTCCACATCAATGGCTAGTAATCAGGTGGTTTTCTACCATGTTCAACTATGACACGTTTATTCACATGTTATAATTTGTACTTTGATCGGGTCAGGATGGAGCACAAGACCTTGAATTTTGTTTGATATAACTCAGGATACATGGCGTTATATGTTATTCATTATTGTACACATGTTTATGCTATACGAATGGTTGTGACCATACCATGGGGACTTTATATTTATAATGATCCTCGTTATCTAGATGGTTACGCCCATGCCATCGATCTTTTCATATAGTTTTCATCATCCAGATGGTTTTGCCCATGTCGTAGATTCATGCCTTGATCTCATATATGTATATGTATATGTGTCCTTGATTTGTAGGTCTCCTAACATTATGTGTCCTCGTCCTTGCAAAAGATCGTAAAGCATCTCATCCATCACTCCCCGTTCTACCTTCATGATTTAGGGGGCATCTGTTACATAGTATTTTTTCACACATCCTTCACTTCCCCGTGACATACCCTGAAGTGCCTAAAACATGACTATCATGCAATGTACTTATTCAGATATACAGCTCATATCCTCCCTAGAACGTTGATTGGAAAATGTCTTAAGCTTTCCCCTAAAGAAATAGCTCTAAAACCCTAATTTTGAGACTCGTCGCTCTTATGAGGTTAAAAACCGCGATGGTTTCTTGTTGCATTGTACTTGACCAGTGATGGAATCGCTCTATTCCCTTTCATACCCGCGATGATCCCAAAAATGAAAATTTCCCAAAGAAGATGAGAAGCTTCGTGATCTAGAATCTTCCAAAGCGGCAAGCTGGAGGTTGTTCGGCGTAGATGAAGTCAAATTCTCCCAACTTGGCCTCTTGTTATTATTCCTATGAACTACCTCCCTAAGGTAAGGGCCTAATCCTATCTTTGGAGAGGTCCTAACTCCCTTTCCTAGCCTATATATTCATCTTCTCCCATTCCCAAATATTGGTTGCTAGTTAGATGTTGGTTGGTCTATGTCTATTTGCACCCTTATGTTAAGATTGTGCCTAGAGGCTATTCATTTCACTTGGAGAAGGAGTGCTTAGAGAGTTCTTGGCTTGGACTTGGATTACCACTCAAGGAGAGCCTATAACATCACGGCTTTACTTGTAAGCTTCCCTTTTATTTTCTAATAATACATAATTCGTTCATCTTCCCAAAATGCATATGTTCATGTATCATTTACCTTGACATTCCTTGATCAGTTAAGTAGGTTGCTATTGGATTTGATATTTTTTTTGGCATGCATTTTTGTTTCTTGAGCACTTGTTTAGGTACATAAACACTAAGAGAAGGAGGAACAAATCCATGATATAAGTGGTTCAGGGTCCTGAAAAAAAGAGATCGGAATAGCATCAGAATGAGCTAGGCCATCTCTTTCGTTCTTATTTTCAATTCTAACCTAGGAAGATGTCTAGTTGATTGTCACTTTAATTTCTAGACCCACTCATTGGGATAGAGGGATTATCTCTATCTGCAGAGAAGGTAAACCTTGACAACAGTTGGGAAATTCATTTGTCTCTCAGTTAACCATACCTCATTGAAAGTCTTCAGTTGGTTTGGGTATTATTTTTTAGTCAAATACTTCCAAGTCAGAAAGTCATGTCGCTAATATGTTCAAGAGTAGTCCAACCTCAGTTAAAATCACTTCTCTATTCATAACCTTGAATCATGTTGACCATCCTTGAGTTAGTCCCAGATTACTCCAAATTGTTATTATTCAAAACTTGACATGAGTTTCGTGTCATAGGCCCTTCTACACTAGGTCGCTTGCTATCGACTTCAGCTCATTATCTAGGAAATTGATATAGAAACCTTGAGTACCTTGGAGCTTGCATGCCTTAATGGCAGGTTTCTTGCCTTCAACAACATGTTATCATCATCAACCTTCGATCGAATGATTCTACGAGTATTTGACATCAACACATCTATTTTCACTTCATAGATTGTACTAGACGTACCTTGAGAACCATTGTCATTATTGGTGGTTTGTCTCACACTTGTTAATAGTTAACATCATTGACCAGTAATCAAGTGGTTTCTACCATGTTTGACTACGAGACATTCACTCGCATGGCTAGATTCGTACTACAGATCGACAGATGGAGATAAAGACCTTGGATCTAGTTTCATCCATCCAGGCTACATGGAGTTATTAAATATTCATGATTGTAAACATAGATCCATTGATGGCTTCATCCATACTATGTTGTCTATTGACATGAATCTTTAGATGTATTTCTGTACTGGTTCTTTGAGACATTTATGCTCTAAGTATGAGAATTCCTACCTCAACGATGATTATATATTACATTGTAGCATTTGATTAATTGTTTCAGATCTCCAACTGTAGTCTCTAACCTGAACCTTGGCATGATAAAGTGTTATAGTCATCAAACATCTTTTCTGACTTTTCACTTTAGGGGAAATAGATTACGCGTCATTTTTTCTTAGGAAAATGACCATCACTTTGGATCTATCACTATGCATCAAAGTGTTCCAAAGCATTCCGCTGAAAAGTTAGAACCCAAATAATCCCAAAGAGTATGATATTCCTAGATATCAAGGCACAAAAACCTTTTCTTGGCTTCTTACGCAGTTCCCTAGTCCATTTCTGTGCATACGCAGAAGAGACCATTAGAAATTGTGCAAAAATGCACTCTGTCTGACACTATGGCCTACGCACATGACTTAACGCAAAAAATAAATAAATAAATAAATAATAAATAAAAATAAAATAAAATAAAAATAAAATAAAATAAATAATAATAAATAAATAAAATAAATAAAATAAAATAAAATAAATAAATAAAAAAATAAAAAAAAAAATAAATAAAAATAAATAAATAAAATAAATAAAATAAAATAAAATCTAGAAGCTTTGTTAGTTGAATCTTTCCCAACTAACAACTTAGAATGGATGCCTACTCAAGCCTGATCCCTCACATCATGGAGTTACTTCCCTATCTTTATGGATCCCCTATCCCACCATTTGTGGATCTCATCCCTTAGGAAATGGATCCCGAACATCCTTCTCTTGGCCTATAAATCAAACACAGGATAGAGGATTGAGGAGGAATATTGAAGGTAGGCTTATGCTGCAGAAATAAGGCTAGGATGCTTTTCATCCAAGGAGAGGGTTAGAGATTGTGAGAAGAGGCTTGTAGCATTAAGGCTTTGAGGTTGTAAATTTGTTCTCCATTTTATTTAATAAAAAGAAACTACTCTTTCCTAATTATGTCTTTTTTGATATCATTTGTGGGATTCCTTAATCACTCACATAGGTTATGATTGGTTATTGATTAAATTTATGATATATGTTGAGATAAATAGTTCATTTACCTTTCATTCTATACACTAGATGCTTTGATCCTTTGTGCATTTTTGTCTATGCAAATCTCCTTCGAAACATCATGGACAAAATATGGGAAGCATTGGAATGGTCTCTAAAGCATCAAGGGGAAGCTAACTGTCGAAGGCATTGAAAGGGACTTCAACAGGAATTTTGATAAAGAAGTAAGTGATCTCTCTCATATTGTTTGTTTCAATCAATCGTAATCTAAGGAAATGTAGTAGTTCTTTTCTTGTTTGTTACTAGATTTCTTTGAGGTCTACAAAGATCCATCTTGTCTGCAAGAGGGATTAGTCTACCTAATAGAAGCCCTTGATCACATGGAATGCATGGTCACAACAAAGGAAGTCATATATGTTCTAAAAGAATTGAGAAGAGGAAAAAGTCTTTGTCCCGATGGATGGACCATGGAGCTATTCCTACACTTCCAAGAAAATATGATCGATGAACTTACTGATATGGTGGAAGAATCCATAATCCATGGTTGGGTTTCTCAGGCCACCAATTCTATCTTCATCTCCTTGATCCCGAATAATGACAAGCCTCAATCTTTCTCATATTTCTGCCCTATATCTTTGTGCAATAGCACCTTCAAACTCATATCCAAAACCATAGCCAACTAGCTCAAACCCTTTCTATCCATGTATATCGCAGCTGAACAATTTGGATTCTTAAAACAATGCTAGATACATGATGTTGTTTCTATAGCCCAAGAATGTATCTATTCCATTAAATCCCGAGAAATGGATGAATGCCTCATGAAAATCGATCTTCTCAAAGCCTTTGACTATGTAGGCTGGGAACTCCTCTGGATGACCCTACAGAAGTTTGGTTTCGGATCCACCATCATTGGATGGATAATATCTTGTATCAAATCAACCTCCTTTGCCATTATTATCAACGACCTTCCCGCTGATTTTTTTATGGCCTCCTGTGGCCTTCGATATGGTTGGGCCTTATCTCCCCTCTTATTTATCACCATCATGGATGACCTTAGTAGAAGATTCAAGGCTACCAACAACTATGGGATCATCTTCGGTTGTTTGATCACCAACTCGGTCCCTATAACCCACCTATTATTTGTGGATGATCTTCTAACCATGGGGAAATCCGATCCATAGGAATGGCTCCATATTTCTGATATCTTACAAGATTTCGGGACCGCATCTGGGCTTCTTATGAATAATTCCAAATCCCGACTCATATCCAATGATCTGAAGGTGGGGCTGTCCTTAGACATTTCAAACCAATTTGGATTCACAGTTGATCACTTGGACAGGGGTTTCACATATATTGGTTTCAAATTGAAGCCGCTAGGATATAAGATCAAAGATTGGGACTGGCTTCTCATCAAAATCGAAAAGAAACTATCCCACTAGTTCCAAAAGTGGATAACAATGGATGTACATTTGATCCTCATCAAATCAGTCCTCAACAACATTCTGATTTACTGGATGCACATCTACAAACTTCCAAAGGGCGTCATTCATAAAACTAACTCCATTTTGATTTAGGTTTCTTTGGGGAGGACTGAAATCTCCTAAAAAATTCCACCTGGCCAAATTGGAATCAATTTCCCTCCCTGTCAAACTCAATGGTTGTAATATTAAAGACCTCACCTCCTTCAACTCGGCACTACTGTTAAAAAAATTCTAAAGGGTTGTGCGACATTAGGGACTATGTCAACGGATCATATCTACAAAATAACTTCAAATGTTTTGCTTTTATGCTTGGCTTCGAAATGGTTCTTTGGTATCGTCTCAAATCTCATGTTCTTGGTGCAGACTTCTCTCTACAAAGCATGCATATTTTGGTTATCTTTGTTGGTCCCTCAGCTCAGGATCTTCCCCCAAGATCAAACTGGACTCACTTATTGGGATGAATGGGACACATATTTTATCCCGGTCCTAATCACAACTTTACATTATAATGGTTATCATGTGCTTAGGGATATCACTGTTGTATAATTTTCCACTCCATTCTACACTCACTAGAAAGATGTTGCAGAGATCTCTTTGCCATCCCACCTTAGTTATGAATGGACAAATTATATCACTAACTTTAAACTTTCTGGAATCATTCTTTCAAATGTTTAAGACTATCTTGTATGGGTTGGTGGATCACAATTAGACAAATTCATTGTCAAAGAGGCTTACTACCTCATTACTCTACCTCCTTTCCTAAATCTACTTCACCTTTGGTTCGCTAGGGTCTGGAAATGGAATTTCCCTCTCAAGATGAAATGTTTTTCTTGGCTGGTGGTTCACAATTGTATCCTCACTTGGGAGAACCTCGTTAAGAGGGATTTTCGAGGATCGGGACAGTGTTGCTTATGCAACTCACATGGAGATGACGTTAACCACCTTTTCATCCACTACCCATTTGCTTCATCAGTATGGACTGAGATTCTATACCCTTTAGAGGATCCACCATCTTGGGATCGCTCTGACATAGTCTCCTATCTTCACAGCTAGAAAATGGACTCCCAATTCCACCAAACACTGGTCTTCTTCATCATCTGGGGTATTTGGAAAACTCGAAATGCTCTTATATTCAAGAATAAGTAGCCAAATATCTAGCATACTTGTTGCAAGATTATTACCTATCATCATAAGTTTTGTGCACCCCCATCTCACAACATCCCGCATATTCCTCCACCTTGCAACATTTGGAAGTCATTCCCGGTTAGCTTCTTTGATGCGGTCTCTTCTTTCAACATTTGCGGATGTGGAATGATTATTTTCATCGATGCAACACACTCATACCATTTTCATTGGAATGGTGGGACTCGTACCAACACGCTAGTTGAGCTCCTTGCCCCATGGGTCATTCTACATTGTGCTAACTAGCTCGGACTTTGGTAGATCACCATTTTTGGAGACTCTAAAGTTTTCACCAATTGGGTTGATGGACTTGGCTCACTGCACTCATCATCCCTTGATAACTAGAAAGCCAACACTAAATCATTGATCCAAGGTTTTCGATCCATCACCATTGTCCACATATACAGGCGAAAAAATGGCGTTGCTGATTAAATATCTAAGGTTGGCTGCTCATTGGATCCCAATAGAATATTATACCAATCTTTCCTCAATAATTGTCTACAGACATATCAACATGTAATCAGACCCTCAAATGGCTTGCAGACTCTCGACTTCTTAACAAATATCTCATAGGTTGGATATCACTAAGGGAGATCGAATGTCAAATAAAGTTACTTTGTTTTACACAAGTGGATGCAGAAATTTCTAGGTCACAGGAACAAACTTCATCCGAACCTACCTTCAAGAGGAGGTTGGCTTGTAGACTCACCAGGATTATCAATAAATATCTCATAGGTTGGATATCACCAAGGGATATTGAATGTAAAACAGAGATACTCTATTTTACGGAAGAGGATGTAGAATTTTCCATGTCATGAACACAGTCTTCATTCGAATCTACCTTCAAGAGGAGGATATTTTGATATTACATGTTTTCCAATCCACAATATCACAGGGGTGAATGCTTCATTCAGCTGGAGCTACCTCTCAATCAACTATGCTTTATTGATACCCACAAAGAGATTGTGGTGGAGCGGTTTTAAAGTGTATGTGGTGCAGGGTATGGGTAACACCCACACATACCCACAATATGCATTTAACACAATAATGCATCCACAACTGTCTCGGGATATTTAACTCTACAATGGAGTTAAATCTTCAAACCATAAATGGTCAAGTGGCCCTTTTTATCAGTTCCTATGTATAGGAACTTCAATCACCCCGCATAAAACCTCCTATTAGGAATCAAAACCCTTCATAACTTTTTAAATCCTTTATCCATGCATATATAACCTTCTCAATTCAATAATTGGTTATCTATGTATTTAACTCACAAAACCCAACATTCGGTGCTATTTCCTTATCAACCCTTTACAAAGGAAAATGCCAAAAACATACTCTTTCTCTGCTTTCCTTACGGTTTTGCATAGATTCTGAGGTTAAAACCTCACCGCAATCTCTATCGAAAATCTTCAACAGCCTTACCACATATGTGGTACATCACCCCTCCGATTTCGATCACCGACTATCGGAATCGTTACACCACTTTTGTGTTAAAAGCCCAACTCTATGTAAACTATCGGAATTATGAAACACTCGGAAATACAAAGGAATTCATGCCCCAAACTCCATACACCGGATTTCAAATACTATCCACCCGTATATATAACATCATCTGTTTTGGGTCTCAGAACCTCCGAACGCCAATTAGCACTTAATCGCTATAGGCGTATCGGCGTTCCATTATACTAGCCCTTGGCTACTTCAAACTATTGATCCAACTGGTTCTCCGGACCCAATAAGGCTATAAATGGGTCTCTATAATATTTCACATCCGGAACTTAGTCTCGACTGTGTTTTGCACTAATTTTCTAGTGTAAACATGGATTTCGATTGTGATACTTATTAGTTCCAGTCTTCGCAGCCTGTTACCAGGGATTAAAATGAGCTCTTACTATGTCTAGTTTTCATAGATGTTTTGCACATGAGTTTTAGTGAAAATAATATCCTAAGTATTTCCATCAGAAGGAGCTCGGAAAAATATTTCCAACAATATATCACACTCCCATAACCATTTTTTGGATCAGAAGTAATGATCAAAATGAATGATTGATTCTTGGTTATGCATGTTTTGAGGTCAATTGCTGCACACGGGGACAAGTTTACTACAAAATCAGTTTGGATAGGAATTTTACAAAAGTGAAAGAGGTGTTTGTCCATCACATACCAAATAAAAAAAACCTTCTTCATCTATGCACAAGTGTTACTATGTGGGAGATCTACAGCGATATTTGAAGCCTACATTAAAACAAAACAAATTTTGCAGTTATTTTATTATTTTAGTCATTTTAGTATGGTGCCATTTTACAACAGATGGAAAGTAATTGAGAAACCCAAAGAAGTTATTGTTAAACAAGAGCCATATAACAAAAACCTCTTTCTGTTTATTCACAGGTGTCGTGAATTGGAATATTTGACTAGATCTTTACAACTTATTTTTACAGATTTAAATTTTTAATGATTTTTTGTTTTAGAGATAATTTTGTGGCATAGATTCTGAGCAAATGGAAACGAATTTCCAAAATTTGAGAGATATTTTTCTCAAACATAACCTTGTTTTGTAATAGGTACTATGGTTCAGGAGATATGAGTTCATCTTTGACACCTAATTACAGAAATTCGATCCAAATTTAATCTAACTGATTCTATTTTGAAGAAGATGGTTGAGCTCAATTCCCTTAGTACATGGATGAGAAAATTGTATATATTTTATGAATTTCAGAGTGTAAGGGTTCGATTTTGGCAGCATAAAGGTTGCTTGGCACTGTGTAAAGTTTTCCTGAATATCATTTTAATAAAGCAGTTTTTTTCCCTTTGGACCAGGGATTCATCACGATGCTTAAATGTCTAGTATGTTTTTCTCATAAATTCATTTATACATTATGTTTTTCTACCTTGTTACAAAATTATCTAAGAGATGTGTTAGGAATCTATCCCCTATGATACTCCTTTCATGATGATTTTGTTGTTAGATGTAATGGTTGTCTTTGCAGAATTCATCCTTTGCTAGATGCTCTGTTGAGCAACCTCGTGTTTCTCTTTCGTCTAACACTGCTACTGTAGATCCATCCCCTGTTTGATGCCTGTAAGGCAACAAGATTTCTCCCCTATTCTTCTCACGTTTGCAATCTTCTATCTAGCTGAACATGGCACTTAATTTGCCCCAGGTTTTCCGGCAAAAACTGACATCGATTCCATAGTCCAATCACCCTTTCTCTTGTTGTTTCGACCCACAACAAATCCAATCTACACAGAAACCCTGAGCTACTATACCTTGCCTAAAATCCATATTTTATTCAGTCATCTTGACTAAGATTCACAAGGAGAGAGCCCTCTCCCAACCTGGTAGGGCTAGCTACCAGGTTAAGCGTGGTTTGTGGTTAGCCTGGGATTACCTCCCTTCAGCCTGAGGTCGATCTAGGCTCTAACAAGACTTACTCTCGAAAATTATCCCACCGATGCGATGCTTTGCCTCCTTCTTCAAAGAAATCATCTGAACCATTGATCCTGTTACACAAAAATATCGTCACCTTGATTATTTGCAGTCAGTATGGGTCTATCACCACCTATACCAGCCTCCTAAGCAAGTCTCAGACCTCAGCTCTTCAAAACAAGCTTTGGAAATGAGA
>APFE030724392.1:159551-179624 GCA_000404065.3 Pinus taeda
ACGTCCATTGCCAGCACGTCATTTCAACTTGTCATGAGTCACCCTTGCAATCGTCTTACAGAGAGCGGTTCATTTGCGAACATCAATGCTTGACTCATGCGAAAAACAACACATGTATACTTAAAAAACGCCTTTAGTTAGATTCCAAAATTAGTAAAACTTTAGCAATTTCTACAATCATTACCTTTTAGAAATGCTTCAATAATTTATTTAGAGAATACTAAATAATTTATTTAGAGAATACTAAAAAATTTTATGGTTGCCATGATTAGCATCATTGTGATAAATTTCCGTCCTATAAACTAAATATTTTGAAATCATATTAAAGCTCATTTGCCTTCACACGCGTAGCAATTAATATAACACAATATTATAGGTTCACACTAAATTGCTCAATTATCTTAAATAGAAATTTAATTGCATAGGATAGCCATGATACTGCATTACAAGCGAAGTATGCCCCGTATTGTATGAAACGACTAATACAAACACTTGAATATTCAGTCATGCAAATATCCTAATTTTGAAGAAAACAAAATAATGACAGAAAGCATATTAGTTTCCTCACTTTGATTTCAGTAAAGACTTTCATAATGAGTTCATTTATATAATACTTCATAATATTACCATTGCCAATTAGCTGCCCACTTTGATTAGCTTTTCTAATATTATTGAAAAGTTAATATTTATTTTTCGAAATTAAACCTTATAATTTATATTAAACCATACTTATCTAATAAAACTAATAATAATTAACCAGAAAAACAATTTCCAGAGTACGGCATAACGGATAATAACGAATAGAATTAATCCATATGCTTCAAGTATAAATTATATAATTCACAAGCTCGATGTTTATGTTTTATTTCCTTATACGTACACTATTGTTATGTTTTCTTTATACGTATACTAATGTAATATTGCATGTGTTTGTTTTTCAAATCCGAAAAAAAAAATCAGGCAAAGCATGTAAATTCGGCGGTTAGATGGTGTGTGATTAAGTAATTATTTTCTATAACACCAAAATCTTGTTAATAATTCTAAGCACAAAAATAGAACAAGCAAAATGACAAATACAACATCTTTTCACAGCATCGATGAAATGGTTCACCCAACAAGAACTTGCATCAGTGAATTAAAAGACGTGTCCTAATATTCTAAACCGATCCAAGAGCCAGCGGATTCGACACTCGAAAGTGTTCTATTCAACCGTGTGAAGATATTTGAAATTCTCCTTTGTCTAGTTAACTTGATGAATTGAGTGCATATGTTTCGTTTGTCAGGCTTTTTCAAATTAATAAAATTCTATTCTACTCAAATAT
The DNA here is from genome assembly GCA_000404065.3 of Pinus taeda. NCBI lineage: Eukaryota > Viridiplantae > Streptophyta > Pinopsida > Pinales > Pinaceae > Pinus > Pinus taeda. The sequence goes on from APFE030724392.1 coordinate 160,874, forward strand.
TTAAGCAATCTGTGATCCAATAACCTGCCACTCGAACGAAGTAGCACAGAAACAATTATTCTTCATGCATGTAACATTAGATGACTCGTTTCCAGGACCCTGGTTAGGATTGTCTCCAATCTGAGATAGGGGCTGACTAGACTGTGGAGATGATGATAAACCGAGATTTCAGAGATCAATGACAGACCATAAATTCGCCCACTGCGTTCTCTGGATCCAAAATCTGGATATGCCCACATCTTTCATTAAACTTAGGGCTCACATTATGAGATACGGCCAGGGGAATGATATCAACAATTATCAAATTCAACCACATTAGCTGAATTTCCATGTATGCAGGCTATAAATTATTGTTATTTTACAGTTCTTCGGTAACCTGGACATAGAAATAAAAATTTCTGGAAATATTTATTTCCTTTCACAGACTGGTCAAGTCCCGGAAACCCTATATGAAGACCTGCCCATTACAAGAACTTCGGTACATAAAACATACAGTCTGTGGTTGCAAAAGATTCGGGCGTACATCATAAACATGCGAGTGCAGACAAAAGAATTTACAGAAACATCATAAACTTTCACATACAAAAAAAAATTAAGCACGGATTCTTACATAAGGGTGCTCTGATACCAATTGTTAGATTTACTTTGTGGGTTTTCCTAATTACTTTAAACCCTAACCAAGATCTACTCCTTTGTAAGAAATTGAAAATAATGCACAGCGAAACTTACTTTCCATCTTCTAAAGCTCCTGGTCTTGACTTGAGTTGTTGGCTCTTGAATCCTTCCAAGAGCTTGCAATCCTTTTCTTTGGCTGTCCTTGATAGAGTATCAAATCTTCAATGGAGCAGACTATTTTCTTAGTGATTGCAAGCCTTGGAGACTCAGCCCTTTTATAGCAGTCCCAATCCTATGGCAGCCGAAATTTAGCTGTCAATTGACAGTTAAATTTCAGCCCCAATCCTAGGGCAGCCGAAATTTGGCTGTCAATTGACAGCTAAATTTCAGCCCCAATCCTAGGGCAGCCGATTTCGGCTGTCAAGAAATTTATTATTGCTATTATTTCAATCAATTATAATCGGTCCATTAACAATTATAATTGATTAACATTATTCTATATGTATTTGTATCCAAATCCTTATTTAAATACGTTTAATGCCATAACTTAATTAATCACATTATTTGGCATATTTAATCATTACATAAACGTAATCTTGCTGACAATATTTGATATCATAATCATAATGCACGCATGTCCAACCTAATTATTGTAATTAGATGTCCCTAAATCCAACATTGATCATTGAATAAGCAAGCCGCAAGTGCGAATGGATTAATAATTTGAATGGATTAATAATCCAAATGAGAATCTGAAACAAGCAACTGCAAAAATCCCTGCACCTTCACAGATCTTCTGCAATTTTCAATATCTGAAGGTGGCATTTCTACAAATTAATATTTAATGGTGAAACATTAACCTTGCTCACATGCGAGAATAGTTCAAGGAGTCAATTTCACTTCCTAATGGCAATAATAAAAGCATTTTCTTTGTTTTAATTCGTGACATTTCATCAGCCTCGTATATTTATAAGGATTGAATCCGACCAGCTTATTTTTTTAAAAATGGCAGGATTTGTCAGGCAAGCTGTAATACAATCAATGGGATAACTTGTTGAAGTTGTCAACGTTTTTCTGGTCCCCTTGAGGTAAAGTTTTTCTGCACTTCAATTTACTGTCGTTCCGTTTCCCATTAATTTTGCAGTGGCGATATTGGATCCAGATCGCATACAGTTGACCATTAATGAATGTTAATGTCGATTCATTAATTTCTCCAGAGGAAGTATTGTTGAGCGGAAGGAGGTGGGAACTGTATTGTTGTAGGGAAGGATTGTTGTGTGAAAGGAGGTGGGGCTTGAATGTGCCCAAGTATCGTTGTGATAAAGGAAGTGCGCCATGAATGCGAGGTGGGCCATGAATGCGTAGAAGTATGGAGTTTTTTTAATTGAGGTGGAGGAATTGTGTGGACGACCAAAAGTGTGTGAAAAAAAAAAATTAAAAATTTTATAGACGCAGTATTTGAATAGTGTTTTTGATGATGGAAATGATTCAGCACCATCGAAAATATTTGAAAGACTTAAAATTTTGAAGTTTAACCATTATAATTTGGATTTACAAAAATCTTTGCGAAATTTTTTTTAAATATAACCAAAATTTCCATAACTTTCCAAACTATATTATTGTGCTAAAATAAATAAATCCTAAATATGCAGAAGTATTATCCAGGAAAAGTACAAAGTGTTCAGAAGAAAAATGCTATATATACTCGATACAAATATATTAAAGGATATACTCAATGGGAAAACCAAAAGCTAATTTACACAACGAAATTGCTTATTAGTAGTAGAACAATTCAATAGTTGTTCACGTCAAAATAATCAAACTTACATCACTCGCTCGCACTATCAATTTGACCGGTAGATAGATTCCCTGATAGGGAGTGATTTATCAATCAAATAACGTTTAAAATTTTATAAAAATATCATGGATTTTTTTTTAAATTCTAAAAACAGATTGAAAGATGGGAAAACCATTAAATTTAACAAATAAATTTATTTTGAAATTCCAACTTAAAATTATTTGGTTAATATATGAATGCTTGCACACATTAAAACTTTCATAAAACACAAAACCTTGCCCAAGCGGGGGCTCAAATCACTAGAAAAGCCAACATATGTGCTAGGAACAAAACCCAAAAATAGCAGTTACTTTCGACAAAATTTAATAGCACTTCCAGCTATTCACAATGCAGAGCTTTCATTAAAGTAATATCAATTCGATACACTATTAATTAAAGCTATTGACTGATAGCATTTTGAAAATTAAAGGTGTTAAAGAGGGAGAGTATTGTTGATGTGCCGAGGAAGTTGTGCAGTGTAAGTGCGTGGGGAGATAAATATGAATTTAGTATATGTGTACAGATAAATATGAATTCTATTTAATTAGTGATAGAGATAAAGATTATAATGTATTACAATTATTAATTTTGTTAATTGTATTTTTAATGTTTATTTGAAAGATAATTTTTTAAATTTAATTTAATTATAATAATTATTAGTTTTATGATAGAGATTTAATTACTATAAAATATTCTAAAATATTCATAGTAATTGTCACAAATAAAAAGTTGATATTTATCTCAAAATAATTAATTTTTTATCTTTTTAATTATATTGATGTTTAAAAAAATTGTGCTATTGGTTTTTTAGGCATATGGAATTAGTAAGCCATGGTATTGGCCCAAGACACATATAGCTTGAGTGGGTCTAATGATTAAAACCATGTGTTTCCTCCTAAAAGGTCGCATGTTCAAAATTAGAGGGGGATAGAGTATGTATGCCTTCGTAGACTTAGCAGTCAAATCTTTGGGCGTAGGTGAGTCCCTTGCCCCACAAACAAGGGGGTTTCATACACCAATTTAGTGTCTGGCTTCACTGTGACATGACCTTAAAATTGGAAAATAATAATAATATGTTAATTCTTTTTATAATTAATAATTATTATAATAGTAATAATTTAAAATAAAATTACAATTTAGTTCATTGTTATGATTATTTTTTCCAATGAGGTGTATAATAGACAGTAATGGGGTGTATTGTTAAGTCACTTAGTGATATGAAGTCAACGATATTTCATGGCCAAAAATCCAGTCATGTTAAGGACTCGTATGGCCCAAGCTGGGTGCAATCCCCTGGTGATTTTGATGGCTTAGATGCCCCTGGGTAGCAGTTTCTCAAGCCACATGTCAAGCCTAATGTAATCTCTGATGAACTCTTACCACTTTACAAACAAAAAAATATGTGTTATGATTATTTTAAATCTTGTTAATGTGAGATATATCATGAAGTAAGTGTTTTGATATTTATATGCATTCCCTAACCATTTAATTTATATATTTTTCCTAGTAATTAAATTTAATAGAAAAAAATAAAAATCAAACATAAAATGTATTTAATTAAAAAATAAACACTCCCTATTTTAAAATAAAGGTTTCATATTTAACATGTATTTAACATTTAAATATTAAATGTAACCATCACAAAATGCATTTAATTACGAAGATAAGTGTTGAAAATAGCAACAAGAAATGATAAAAATAGAATCCAGAAATTCCAATTTTAATTTGTCCTTGAATTAAAATTGTGAAATAAAATTGAATTTAGTTTCATGAGTTGCTTGGAAATAATTAATTAATTCATTATGGAGAAATTAGTTGGAGAAATTCAAGTTAGAAGTCTTTCTGAAGTCATGCAATAGTTATCCCTTATAATTAGTTAGCTCAGTTTACTGAGTTAAGTCCAGTTAAATTAGTTCCAAACAGTTTGAGGAACTAATTGTGAGTTATCAGTAAGTTGATGCATGCATGCACTCAACCAATGTACTCTAGATAACTGAAGATTCTCTCATCAGAAACCCATGCATGTCTATTCTGAGAAAGACCCAGTTGAGTTAAATGTCAAGAACATGTTACTATCAGTTGCATGTGTTTTCCTATAAGGGAAACTCATCCATGCAGTCAAGGAAAGGTTCCTTGAGGATTGCGCAGTTTTGACAGTGTGTTAGAGCAGTGTGTGAGAGCAGTGTTCCACTGGGTGAAGGAGAATCATCCCAGAGGAATTGTGCAAGGAAATAGGAGCTTGGAGGGTAGGGGAGAAGACTTGTGAGAAGCTTTGATTTCCTGTGATCATCGAGGAGGATTGTACTGAGCGCTGGCTAGCTGTGAGAGCTAAGGATTTGTATAATTATGATGTATTTCCACCTTGTATGATAATACAGATAGTGGGGTTTTTAATTAAGGCTTTCCCTTGAGTATTTTCTATGTTTCATGTGCATTGATTCTTCTTATTCTGGTTATATGTGTTCAATGCGATCTTGCTCAATCTTTAAGCTTCCGCAAATTGATAGTAGAAGTAGATTATAGTATTTTGCTATGATATATTGCATTATCAGGTTAATCTACAGTCAGATTTTCTCTATGGTCTCAGAGGAACGAGATTTGTAGAGAGAATTTGCAAAATTTGTACATGGTATCATAGCTAACTAATCTATAGAGAAATTTCTACATGGTATCAGAGCTAAGTTTATCAAAGCAGAGTTTATCGGAGCTGTGAACAGGATACAGAGAAGAGAAGTCGAAGTTTGAAGTTTGAGGTTGCAGGTGAAAATCGAATTTATATCATACTTCAAGGTTGGCTAATGGCGTTGTATGGCTTGAGACTCGAGTATGCCTTGGAAGGTGGCTCAAATTACATAGCATGGAAAGATTGCATGGAGGCTGTATTAGAAGACAACGACTTGAAGGATTTCGTTGATCAATAAATCCCAAAGCTAGGTTCAACTAATGCATAAGAGTTCGTTGAGTAGAAGAAGTGTGTGGCGAGGGCAAGACAGATCATCCTTAAGGGAGTTTGACACCATATTGTCTCAAGTCTCCATGGGAAAGATACTCCATATTCAATGTGGAAGACATTGAAGGGCCTCTGCCAGAACAGTAGTGACTAGAGGAAATTGGCACTCGAGGATAAGCTTCGAAGAATCAAGATGGAGAACGGCGATACTATTTCCACATATCTGAACAATCTCACCACTTGTAGAGATGAGCTTGGAAGTGTGGGAATAACTACTGTCGATGATGATATGGTGAGCCTCTCTCTCCTTGGCCTTCCAAAGAGTTGGAATAGCTACCAGGACTCTGTGAATGGAAGGGAGAAACTGCCGGATTGGGAACAACTGTGGTCGAATCTCATGCAGGAGGAGATTAGGAGGAGCACACGAGATGGTTCTTCATCCAAGGATGATGATGAAGAAAATATGGCCTTAGCAAGGCAAGGAAAGGGAAGGGGAAGGCGTCCCATTCTGAATCGAATTCTTCTCATGGAGAGAAGAAGGTTGACAAGTCTAAAGTGAGATGCTTTAATTGTCACGAGATGGGTCATTATGCAACTAATTTCCCATCGAAGAAGTCCAAGAAGGGATCCTCAAAAGGATTAGAAGGTGAGGCGTTGGCCTCTCAATTCGAAATGGACTTCACCCTCATCGCATGCATGGCGTCATGGATGATGGGTTGTGGTTGGTATCTTGACAATGGAGCCTCATTTCACATGACTGACGATAAAAGTTTATTCAGTACCTTGGAGGAGAAATACCTCAAGATTCACATAGAGATGGGCGATGACGAAAGGTTTAGTGTTTCAGGAGTGGGCATGGTTGATTTTTAGAGGGAGCATGGAGCTTCTATCACCCTGACCGATGTGAAGTATGTACTTGGACTGGAGAAGAACTTGGTATAGGTCGTGATGTTGGAGGACAAAGGCTATGATGTTGTCTTCAGCAAGGGAAAGGTTTTCCTTAGACACATCACCATGAGACAGGTGAAACGAATTGGTTCATGAGTCAAGAACCTGTATGCTCTTGAGGTTCAAGATGAATGCAAAGCCTTGAGGAGCAAGCCAAATGTTAAAGACTTGGTGGTTGAGAGGGAGAGTAAATTACCTCTCAACATGCAGTCCCAAAAGAAGTCTCAGACAATTGTGGAGGAGCCATAATTAGAGTCAGTTGAGGGATCACATGCAGTCATACCTCTAGGTGTGAGGTCGGGCGATGTGAAGTGATAATCCCAAGAAGGTTGAAATTGGGCAGGGTCCATTGAGAGGTTTTATCTCATGGATCTTACCTTGCTACGGGAGCCCAAAGTGCATAGTAGCGGGAGGAATCAATGGGATTGATGTAGTCAGAGATCAAAGTGACAGAGGCTAGAGCAGTCAGATACTAAAGAGCGCAAAGAAGGATTGACAACAGTGTAGAAAGGCAAAGTCAGCCAAAGCACAAAGTTTTCAGTTGACAGAGGCAATAGCAGTCAGAGACTTTGATGACAGATGCATCATACTGATTCAGGTTGGATGTTTTTTTTTGTTTCTGGAGTTGCTGGACCAACAACACTAGAGAGAAGTGTTGCATGCATAACATTCCAAAGTTTCATGATTGGGATCAAGTTGAATTCCTTTCTTATTGAGAGGGAGTGTTGAAAATAGCAACAAAAAATTATAAAAATAGAATCCAAAAATTCAAATTTTAATTTGTCCTTGAATTAAAATTGTGAATTAAAATCGAATTTAGTCTCACCAGCTACTTGGAAATAATCAATTAATTCAATATGGATTAATTAGTTGGAGAAATTCAAGTTAGAAGTCTTTCTGAAGTCATGCAACAGTTATCCCTTAAATTAAGGAGATTATCCCTTAATTAAGGAGATAAGATTGAGTTATATTTGAGTTGTAATTAGTTAGCTCAGTTTACTGAGTTAAGTCTAGTTAAATTAGTTCCAAACTGTTTGAGGAACTAATTGTGAGTTATCAATCAGTTGACGCATGCATGCACTCAACCAGTGTACTCCATATAACTGAAGATTCTCTCATCAAAAACTCATGCATGTCTATTCTTAGAAAGACCCAGTTGAGCTAAATGTCAGGGACAAGTTACTATCAGTTGCATGTGTTTTCCTATAAAGGAAACTCATCCATGCAGTCAAGGAAAGGTTCCTTGAGGATTGCGCAGTTCTGACAGTGTGTTTGAGTAGTGTGTGAGAGCAGTGTTACACTGGGTGAAGGAGAATCATCCCATAGGAACTGCACAAGGAAATAGGAGCTTGGAGGGCAAAGGAGAAGGCTTGTGAGAAGCTTTGATTTCCTGTGAGCATCCAGGAGGATTGTACTGAGAGCTGGCTAGCTGTGAGAGCTAAGGCTTTGCATAATTTTGATGTATTTCCACCTTATATGATAATACAGATAGTGGGGTTTTTAGCTGAGGCTTTCCCCTGAGTATTTTATGTGTTTCATGTGCATTGATTCTTCTTCTTCTGGTTATATGTGTTTATCTTGATCTTTCTCAATCTTTAAGCTTCGGCAAATTGATAGTAGAAATAGATTATAGTATTTTGCTTTGGTATATTGGATTATTAGGTTAATCTACAGTTAAATTTTCTCTATGGTCTCAGAGTAGCGAGATTTGTAAAGAAAATTTGCAAAATTCCTACAATAAGCATCCCCTATTTTGAATGTATATTTAATGATTAATAAGTTTTAACATTTACTAATATTCTTCTTCATCTTCCCAAATATGAAACCTTAATCTCAAGTTTTTCTTCCCCATTTAATTTAAAAAATAAATAAATAGAATTAACCATATTTAAATGGTCATAAACAAAATTGATAAAGTAAATGAATAAACAATCTTCACATTAATTTTCATCCTTCTTTCATTAATTACCTTAAATGAAACTAACAAATTCTCTACTCCGTCAATTTCCTTTGGGGCTCTTAAACGACAACGTTAGGCCCTAGAGTTGGGCATGTATTTAACAAAGGCGTGCACCATGGGATACATCCCCATTTCACCATTTACGACAAAGATATCGAAACAAATGTGCTAAAAGGGGATTTTGGGTGAGAGCGTGCCAACATGAGTAACTAATAATATAGAGACAATCCAAGTGGATCTGCGAGGGAACAAAAAGGAAGCTAAAGTCAGATGGGACAACCCGTTGGGTCAAACAAGACGGTTGGGACATATTTTCTCACAAGTATTTATGTGGCTTGTTGTTGTAACTCAACGATGAGCCATTGTCTCAAACCCTCTATGTGAATAAATTTAACGTTGTCTAATAAAGGTAGATGGCTGAAGGGTTGTTTCATCCAAACTATGCATGTATATTGGTGTTGTTGATGGTATGATGTCTTTACATATATATATATTTTTTTTGTGAATGATTGATGAATGGAATTTGAATGAAGTAAAGTGATAACAAGAATTATGTGTATTACATTTAAGGGTTATGATATTCCACTAAGTAATTAATAATATAGAAATTGTGTAAGTAAGGTTATTGTGAGACGTCGTTTCAATGGAGTAACATTATATTACACTAGGAAGTTGCAAAACACATTGGTGCCACATGCTCGAGGGGTCAGAGTGTCCATCAAAGTGTCTTGTAACCATGTGGAGCCCCTAGGGTTGTGACACCTACTATCAGAGCTGGTACTCATACCACATATAGGTGGAAGTTGAAGAAGCAACAACAGTGTAGTTATTCATCAAACAAAAGTGGAATATAAGAGCTACCACACACAAATAAGAGATTATGCAACTCTTCACCACAAAAAGGTGGTATCAAAGAAACACAACTAAAGATTCATGCAGGGATCTAAACATATGTGAAATATGTTTAAAATTACCTCAAAGAAGAAGCTAGAGCTAGAAGAGATTGCAGGGATAGTTTCCTTTCTCTCTTGCAAGTTATTGGGGAAGGGGCTTCTATAATCATTTTCCAAGTAGAAAAAAGGAGTTGTTCGACTGTTAGTTCTTGGTACATGTTACATTGGGGGGAAATTGAAGTGAGCCTTATAAATGTGACATCTGAATTCTAAAGGAAGCAAGTTACTATGTCTATCCTAGTGAATATAGATGGGGTGGAATTGATAGATAGATTCCAAGATGTTGAAAGAAGCTTGGCAAGGATGGTAGATGTTATGGAAGACCATGTAAAGGATTTTTATGAGATCCAAGGAGAGATATAGGATATTAAGGGAGCCATTGAGGCAGGTTCCTATTCCACTGATTTTGCAGTAAGATGGGCCCAAGATCACGAAGATTAGAGGAAGGACTTGGAGGATAAAGTGAGGTCACTTGTGGCACTCACAAAAGCTTGAGTTGACACTATAGCAATATTGAAGCAAGCCGTGGGAAAATTTCAGCTAGTTCATCTATGAGAGTGAAGCTGAAAGAAATAGATATATATGATGGGAATAGAAGTGCTAAAGAACTTGGGATTTTTTTGGGATGTGGAGCAAATGTTGGAATAGATGAAAGGGTGTTCCAAAGAGATGAAGGTCAATGCAGCTTCCATGGATCTCATAGGAACATTGAATATTTGGTCGAGGACTCGAGATGTAGACTTAGCAGTCAGTCACATCAGGGATAATATTTGACTTTTCAGAGTTGAAGCAGCTTTGTATGCATAATTTTAACTAAAGAATCAAGAGTGGGTGGAAAGGATCATCTAAAGGATTTGAAGCATACTGGGAAGATCCAAACCTACATCAAGGAATTCTTAGGTCTTATGTTGGAAATCATAGATATGAATGATAAAGGAAAGATGTATAATTTTATCATCAATCTATAGTCATGGACAAAGAAGGAAGTCATGAAACAGGTTCTCTAGACCCTTCTAAAATCCATCACCACAACATAAAATATCGTAGACTACTAGATAGATGGCAAGGACAAAGAGGAAGCACAAAGTGGCAAAAGGACACAGAGAAGGGGAAGACTTCCAAATTAGGAAAAGAAGCAAGTGTAGCCAAAGAGAAGAGTCCCATATCATGTTAGATTTGATGAGAATATCACTTTGCAAGGAATTTCTCCATTAAGTAGAAGGTGGATGCTTTAAACTAGTAAGATGTAGAAAAAGTAAGAATGGTATAGGTTGTGCGGACCTCACAAGATCGTAGAGGAGACCCAACGACATTAGTCAATATGGCCACAATCTTCGAAGATTATAGCAATTTTGTGGAGCTACATGTGGAGGTATGGGAAGAAGTGAGGTAGAGTATTTTCTCTCATAGAATGCATATATTATGACTACTCTAATAGATAGGATAGAGAATTTAAAGAGAAAAATGAGTAGTTTAGAGTAGAAATGGGTGACTATGATGGCAACATTGGTTTAGAGGTGTGACCAAAGAAGTGTTCTTGAAATTTTCAGGAAAAGGAGAGGGCTAGTACATCGACATCAATCCCAGGACGATGACCACAAGAATCTAAGCTAGAGAGACTTCTTGAGGAGGCCAAGGGTAGGATTAGGTCATATCCACCTTTGTTGACCTATATGATCAGGAAATATGGAAGGATCCTTCTGGGCAAGCATATCAAGGATGCAAGTTGGGATCACAATGATCACTACTCCTCTTCATCACATTGAGCCATCTGTAGATGGCTTGTTGTAGCAATTGGATGGCAAGTCGAGATCATGGGGGTACCTATACAACAGGGAGATTAATGACCTTGGATGATATGAGGTCAAGGATATTGTAGAAAATCTATGATAGGTTAACCCGATAATGCTATATAAATCAAAGCAGACTACTATAACCTACTTCTACTATAAATTTGCGGAAGCTTAAAGATCGAGCTAAACAATATAACTAGAAGAAGAAGAATCAATGGCATAATACACATGAAAAATACTTTGGGGAAAGTCTCAGATAAAAACCCCACACTATTGTATTATCATACATGGTGTAAATACATAGGAATTACACAAATCCTTAGCTCTCACAGCTATCCAACTCTCAGTACAATCCTCACTGATGCTCACAGGAAATCTTGGCTTCGCTCCAGCCATCCTCTCTGCCCTCCAAGCTCCTATTTCATTATGTTGTTCCTTGTGGATGATAGCCTTAAAAATTGCACAATCCTCAAGGATGAATCCTTGACTGCATGCATGAGTTTTCTCCATGAGAAAACACATGCAACTGATAACTATACATTGTCCTTAAACATTAATCTCAACTGGGTCTTTCTCAGAATAGACATGCATGAGTTTCTGATGAGGGAATCTTCATTTAACTGGAGTAGCACTAGTTGAGTGCATTAATGCATCAACTAACTGTTAACTCACTATTAGTTCCACAAACAGTTTGGAACTAATTTAAGTGGACTTAACTCAGTAAACTGAGTTAAATAATTACAACTCAAATATAACTTAATCTTATCTCCTTAATTTAAGGGATAACTCTTGCATGACTTCAGAAAGACTTCTAACTTGAATTTCTCCTACTAATTAATTTAAAATAAATAAATTAATTATTTCCAAGTAGTTGTTAAGACTAAATTTGATTTTAATTCAAGGATAAATTAAATTGGAATACTCTTGTTGCCATATTTCAACACTCCCTCTCAACAAGAAAGGGATTATCTGCTACCCTTATCCTGTCTCTATGGAACTCTAATTTACACTTTGACAATGCCTTTGTCAAAATGTCAGCATCTTACTCCCCTATCGAAATATACTGCAGCAACATGATCCTCCTCGCCTGTAAAAAGCCACGGGAAAAAAATCTTGCCTTATGCTTCTACACACTACCATTAGCAACTTGCTTTATCTTGTAAAGCCAATGGGAACTCACAACTAACTTGTTCTCTGGTCTCAGAACCACGTCCCAAACACTGTTACGAACTATGGATTCATACTCCTCCACCATAGCATCAACCCAAATTGGCTGTTGCACTGCTTCCTCAAAGGAAGATGGCTCGGTCTCAACACATTCCCCATCAAGGGCCATGTATCTAGTGTACCTCTCAGGTGACCTCCTCTGTCTACGGTAAGAAGATGGTGCTCCCACATTCTCTCTCGCATCCTCCAATAATCTATCAGCTTCTCTTGTGTGCTTCCGTCCATCTCTGGAAGACACTTCTTGAGTGGATGTCTCCACTCCTAGAACCTCTGCATGCGGCTACTCCGCATCAGTTTGAGGCTCCTCCTCCTTAGGAGCCAACAGTTCCTCCACAGCCTGTAGTTGGAGCTCCCTCTCAAGGGAAACTCGCATGGCTTTCTGCTCATCAAAATTGAGATCTTTGCGAACCACTGTCCTCTAATTGGTAGGCAAGTACATCGGATATTTGTGAGGTGTATCAGTGTACCCCACAAATATCCCCAACTCTGTCGTCAACTCAATCTTCTTCCATGCATCCTTTGTCACATGGCAATATACCGGTGAGCCAAAGATCCTGAAGTGACCCACATTTGGTCTCTTACGGGAGAAAGCTTCCTTTGGTGTCTTCATCCCAAGTATGCGATGCGGGCTTCTATTCTACATATAGACTTCTGTGTTGCATGCCTCAGCCCACAAGTGAAGTGGTAGGCCTTGGTCATGCAACATTGCTCGTGCTTCCCATACAATAGTTATGTTCTTCTTCTTGGCCACCCCATTCTGCTATGGGTTATGAGGTGTCATCAACTCTCGTTTAATTCCTTCTGCTGCACAGAAGTCCTTAAACTCTTGAGAGACATATTCTCCACCGTTTTCGCTTCTCAAGGCCTTGATCTTCTTCCTTGACTCTTTCTCAACCAAAGCTTTGAACTCACAAAACTTTGTGAAAGTTTGGTCCTTCTTCTACATGAAATAAATCCAGCATTTATGAGAATAGTCATCAATGAAAATCATATAATACCGTTGCTTCCATGTGGATGTCGTTGAGAATGGTCCACACAAATCAGTATGAACTCGCTATAAGATATCCTCTGCTCGACTGTCTTGATCATGAAAGGAAGACTTGGTGTACTTTCCCAAGGTACAACCTTTGCATATGTCAACTTGCTCAAGTTTACCTTTGGGAAGTCTTGTAGATATCTATGGAATTATCTTCAAAGCCCCATGATGCAAATGGCCCAACCACTTGTGCCACAACTCACCAATGTCTTGGCTTTGCACCAATTCTGCTTTTGTACTTAATGTTGCACAATCATCTACCTCTAGTTTATAGAGATTCTTCACTTGAATCCCTATCCTCGTGGTCTAACCCGTGGCTATGTGTCTTAGGAATGCCTTTCATTTACTCAAGACAACATCGTAGCCTTTGTCCTCCAACATGCAACCAATACCAAGTTCTTCTTTAGTCCAGGCACATACATCACATCTGTCAAGGTGAGAGGAGCTCCATGCTCCCTCTGAAAAGCAACTGTGCCCACTCCTGAAACACTATACCTTTCATCGTCACCCATCTCTATGCACATCTTGAGGTCTTTCTCCTCCAAGGCACTGAATAAATTTTTATCATCGGTCATGTGGAATGAGGCTCCACTATCAAGATACAAGACACAACCCATCATCGATGACACCATGCATGCGATGAGGGTAAAGTCCATTTCGAACTAAGAGGCTAATGCCTCAGCTTCCGATCCTTCTGAGGGTCCCTTCTTGGACTTCTTTGATGGGCAGTTAGTCACATAATGTCCCATCTTGTGACAATTGAAGCATCTTACTTTAGACATGTCACCCTTTTTCCCTCCATGAGAAGAATTTGATTTGAAATGGGAAGCCTTCCCCTTCCCTTTCCTTGCCTTACTTGATAAGGTCAAATTTTCTTCATCATCATTCTTGGATGAAGAACCATCTCGTGTGCTCCTCTTGCATAAGATCTGACCACAGTTGTTCCCAATCGGGTAGTTTCTCCCTTCCATTCTCAGATTCCTGGTAGCTATTCCAACACTTTTGAAGGCCAAGGAGAGCGAAGCTCACCATATCATCATTGGCAGTAGTTATTCCCACACTGCCAAGCTCATCTCTACATCACCCTTCTCCATCTTGATTCTTCGAAGCTTATCCTTGAGCGCCAATTTCCTCTGGTCACTACATTTCTGGTAGAGGTACTTCAATGTCTTCCACATTGAAAATGGAGTATCCTTCCCATGGAGACTCGAGACAATATGGTCTCGAACTCCCTCAAGGATGATCCATCTCGCCTTCGCCACACACTTCTTCCACTCAGCCAACTCTTGTGCATTAGTTGAAGTTGGCTTTGGTATTTCTTGATCAATGAATTCCTTCAAGCCATTGTCTTCTAATACAACCTCCATTCTATATTTCCATGCTATGTAATTTGAGCTACCTTCTAAGGCATACTCGAGTCTCAAGCCATAGAAATCCATTGGCCAACCTTGAAGTATGATATGAATTCGATTTGCACCTGCAACCCTGAACTTCAAAATTCGAATTCTCTTCTCAGTATACTGTTCACAGCTCTAATACCATGTAGAAAATCTGTGATAACCCGATAATGCAATATAAATCAAAGAAGAATACTATAACCTACTTCTACTATCAATTTGTGGAAGCTTAAAGATCGAGCTGAACAATATAACCAGAAGAAGAAGAATCAATGGCACAATACACATGAAAAATACTTTGGGGAAAGTCTCAGATAAAAAACCCACACTATTGTATTATCATACATGGTGGAAATACATAGGAAATATACAAATCCTTAGCTCTCACAACTATCCAGCTCTTAGTACAATCTTCACAGATGCTCACAGGAAATCTTAGCTTCTCTCCAACCTTCCTCTCTACCCTCCAAGCTCCTATTTCCTTGCGACGTTCCTTGTGGATGATTAGCCTTCAAAACTACACAATCCTCATGGATGAATCCTTGAATGCATGCATGAGTTTTCTCCATGAGAAAACACATGCAACTGATAGTACATTGTGCTTGAACATTAATCTCAACTGGATCTTTCTTAGAATAGACATGCATGAGTTTCTGATGAGGGAATCTTCAGTTAACTGGGGTAGCACTAATTGAGTGCATTAATGCATCAACTGACTGCTAACTCACTATTAGTTCCTCAAATAGTTTGGAACTAATTTAATTGGACTTAACTTAGTAAACTGAGTTAACTAATTACAACTCAAATATAACTCAATCTTATCTCCTTAATTTAAGGGATAATTCTTGCATGACTTCAGAAAGACTTCTAACTTGAATTTCTCCAACTAATTAATTTAAAATAAATGAATTAATTACTTCCAAGTAGCTGTTAAGACTAAATTCAATTTTAATTCACAATTTAATTCAAGGACAAATTAAATTGGAATATTCTTGTTGCCATATTTCAACAGATATTTCACTATAAGGCATGAGTTCTTATGGACCTTGGTGCGCAGATTACATTAGCTTCATAACTATCCTAGCAACATGAGGGGATCCAACACATGTTGATATGCATAGGTGATTTATACATATGTAAATAGAGACAACATCTAGAGAATCTATACATTATGATGTCGAAATCTAGTAATATATGATCGTAGGGTTGTGGTTGGATTGTTGTTGGGATGACAATAATTTTGAGTGGGGGAGGATATTAGGTGCTAGCATTGGGTGTGCCTTTAACTGAGGTGTGTGTGACATTCCCATTGCACCATTTACAACAACGATATCGAAAAGAATGTGATGAAATAAGAGGTTGGATGAGAGAGTGCCAATAAGGGTGTCATGCGCCCAAAGTAGGGGTTTCTTCACGTAAGGGCTTGGTGGCATAGCACCATGAGAGCATAAATCAACCGAGACATGGGATCCTAGGGTCAGTCGACCCAAGTGTCCTTTAGTTGATCATGCATGTTGGTCTGAGGTGTCATTGGTCCAAGTGGCAAGAGAGCAAGTATGGTGGCTGACTGGTGGAAAATTAAGGAAGGGACGAGCCAGGAGATGGAAGGTCAGCTCAACCCAAAGTTTCATTATGTGAGTGATGAGATGACTGCAACAAAAATAGTAGGGCCATAAAGGGGAGTCGCACCACAAGTTGAGTCCCATATAATAAAGTGAATCACTTGAAGGAGAGAACAAAACATGATGACAAGGAAGGGACAATAATGAACTCGCACAAAGAAAAGGGCTTGGTTGATATGACAAAGCATAGGAGTGAGTGATAAAGTCATGGGGTTAAGAAAATGAGTCAAGGATGAGACGAGGAGTAGGAACTGAGGGCAAGGAGCTTGGATGAGTCTGTAGATGGGAAAATGAATTGAGCGGGTCGTTTCATATAAACTATGCATTTGTAATGATATTGTTTGATGGTATGATATCTTTACATATATTTCTCATGAACGATTGATGAATGGAATTTAACTGACATAGTGTGGCAATAAGAATTACTTGCACTATATTGAAGGGTTATGATATTTTGTTAAGTAACTGATAATATAAACATTATATAAGTAATCTTATTGCGAGGAGTAATGTAGGTAGAGTAACATTGTACTATGCTAGGAACTTTTGAAACACATTGGTGCCACATGCTTGATGGGTCATGATGTGCCCATCAAAGTGTCTTATAACTATGCAGAGCCCCTAGGGTCATGACAGACAGGCTCATGTTGCAAGTGTCAATCTTTGAATACATGAAACACTAGAACTATAGAGCTCCACACTAAGCACAAACCTGATCATTAATAAAATAATATGGCAATAATAAAGTATAAGTAATGATGTTACAACAAAGGGGAAAAGTAACAAAAAATTGTGGTAAAACAATAATATGAAAATGAAACAATTACAAACAATATTATAGTTCCAAAGTAGTTTTGAAGTGTTGAGACTTTTGGAGGTTGTGCTAAGAGCTAGAATAGGTAATTATAATAGTTTCTCTATTCAACTGATTAATGCAAAGGGGCTTGAGGGGTTTTTCCAGGTTGGGTTCCCCTAGAAATGATTGGGTACTTATGGTTTTGCTTGTTGCATGTCTATGCATGTTGTTATAGATTGTGATTTTCATTCTGCAGAGTATTAGAGTAGAATTGCATCTCTTGTTTTCAAGTTGAAATATTGAGCAGTTATAATTTCTATCAAAATTCTACATGGTATCAGAACCCTTGAAATCACATTAGAACCAGTATTTCGAACTTGTCTTCTAGGAATTTCGAAGTAGCAACTTCAATGCAACGATTTTTCTTCAGGATTGGGAGAATGTCTTTCAATGGTTTGAGATTGGAGTATGCCTTGGAGGGTAGATCTAATTTCATAGCCTGGAAGGATCAAATGGAAGCATTGATCAATGAAAATGGTGTGTTAGAATATGTGAAAATTGATATTGCAAAACCTCCACAATTGGATGCACAACAATTAGCCCAATGGAAGAAGGATGTTGCAAAGGCGAGAAGGATTATCCTGAAAGGTGTGAGGGACCATGTGGTAAAAAAATCTCCATGGAAAAGAAACACCATTTTCTATGTGGAAGAAATTGAATGAGCTATTCAAAAATAGCAGTGACCATAGAAAATTGGCCCTGAAAGACAATCTTCAAAACATTAGGATGCAGAAAAATGACATTATTCCCCAATATCTCTCCAGGTTTACATAAGTTCAAGATGAGCTTGGAGGGTTCAAAGTGAATGTAGCAGAAGATGATCTGGTGAACCAATCTCTTCTAGGCCTTCCAATAATCCAGGCACAACTACAAGGACTTTGTGAATAGAAGGGAAAAATTACCAAATTAGGAAA
Source organism: Pinus taeda (assembly GCA_000404065.3). Taxonomy (NCBI): domain Eukaryota; kingdom Viridiplantae; phylum Streptophyta; class Pinopsida; order Pinales; family Pinaceae; genus Pinus; species Pinus taeda. Next base: position 178,982 of record APFE030724392.1, read on the forward strand.
GGTTGTGCTCCGATTTGGTTCAAGAAGAGTTCAGGAGAAATAACAAATATGGAATATCATCTAAATCTAAGGATGAAGAGAATTTTTCATTGGTTGGAAAGGGGAAGAAGGGAAAGGAAAGAAGACCCAAATCATGTAGAAAATAGGTTGTAAATTTGCAACTACTCATGAAGTTTTCATCAAAATCACAAGACACAAACCTACTTTACTGCTCTACGAACATTAATTCACAATTTAGAACAAAAATCTTAGACATGAAAGAAGAAATAATACACACGCAACAAGTGATTTTATATGGGGAAAGAAATCTACTAAAAACCCCAACACTTGCTTGCATTAATCAAATGAATAGAGATGTATTAGAATTACTTTTCTCCACTAAGCACACCATGCAAGTGCATAACCTATCTCTCTGCTCACTGAAGGCCTCTGACCCAGAATTAGTCATTTTTTTCCGATTAACCACGGGCTCGATCAAACCCCTATAAAAAAAAATTGTGGATCCCATAATTTAGATTTTAGAATTAATAAAGATCTAAAATTTAATTCATCAATAATTTAATTAAGTTGATATGATATTATTTTACTAAAAATGAAAATTCAACCAGATTTAGGTTATGAACAACATTAGAAAGTTTTTATG
>APFE030724392.1:180408-194839 GCA_000404065.3 Pinus taeda
TAAAATGTTTACAAATATACTTACATCATCAATTGAATTTAAATAAAAAAAAAGGCGCATATTCTTAATCTTTAATTTGAAATTTTAATAGTAACAGTAATTTAATTAAAATTCCAATGTCAATAATCAACTCTTTGTGAGATACATAAATATAAATATATAATAATGAGCCAAGTAAGAGTGTCGACACATGATTTGATTTCAGTGTAGATGTTGATTTTTCATCCTATTTGATTGTTTGCATTAGATGGATTGATTTCAGTGAAGATGTTAATTTCTGATTTGATGTAACTAGATGTATGGTGTACATTAATTTCAAGGTAATTAGATTAACATTGTGCATTGATTTCAGTGTAAGTGATTTCATTGTAAGTACAAAAAAATTATTGATGACGTGCATTATGACTAAGCTCTTGAAGATAAAGCTCAAACGAAAAAATAAATAAATAAATAAAAAATAAACAATAAAAAAATTGAATTAAAACTTCTATTCTGTAAACTTTTACATCTCCAATATTTTAAAATTAAATAGAACAATGTCAATCATATTTTGTTTTTTTATGTAGTATTAGTTAAGAGGAGAAGGGTTAAAGATTTATTCTGGTGTGAGATATCCACATTGTTCGAGGAACCCTAGATGTTGCCAAAAGTAAAAGATCATTCAAGGCGTTCTAGTGCATTGTATTATTCTTACTTATCTAATCACTTGTATCATGATGATGCCATGTGAATTGCTGGAACATGTTTAATATATTGCTAACCTAAATACGAGCTTTTGTAAGGGACTAGAGCAGGCTACAGTGACTAACCCGAGTTTATTTCAATCATAAGGAATTGATTGAAATACTTGGATAGTTAAGTAAAATTAGGAAAGTTCATAACATTATATAAAATTATAGAATTGTTGTCATATATTGTTTTTTGACCTATATATTAAATTTCAATACAATTAACTTATATCATGTTATGACTAAGCTCTTGTAGATAATATCAAAAGAAATAATATTGAATAAAACTTATTTTTTGTTTACATTACATATTTTAAAATTGAATAAAATTTATTTCAATCCTATTTGTGTTTTTTAATTGAACCTTGAGATAAGAAATTGATTGAAATACTTAAAAAAGTTGACTATGCAATGGTATATGGGTGGGTCACAAAAAATTTCAGATATAGATTTTTTATTATAATATGGATGGCTTTAGAATTCAAATAATTTATTTTAAAAATGAATTTTAATAACATACATGTTGATTGAACTAAAAGGCACTTTCTACAAGCCAATATGAGGCATGATTGTAATTTTTTCCATTTTCAATATTAAATTGATACATGATATATTTGAGTTCATTTTAAGTATTAAAGTTACTTGCATCATAGTAAGATTGTACTTATATCATATTATGACTAATCTCTTTTAGATGACCTCAAAATAAATAAAATTGAATAAAACTTATTTGTTGTTTACCAAACATCTTTTAAAATTGAATTTAAAACTTATTTCAATCTTATTTGCATGTTTCTTAATTCAACCGTTATATATTTTAGTTTGTTTTAAGTATCAAAGTGACTTGTTACTTGCATCATAACTAAAGATTGTACTTATTTTCTTAGTCTATGAAACTAGAAATAAAAATTGTTATATTTTGTAATAAAGATTATAGTATATTAGCCCCAAGGGTTAGCTCAATCGGTCAAGTCGAGGCCTCGCCATATGGGAGATCATAGGGTCAATTCCTGAAAGCTCTTGGGGTCAGGTCAAGTAAATATGGTCGAGGGATGTTGATCCCCTTCGGGTGGGGTCCACCCTAGATATTATTCATGTGGACGTAGCAGCTACCCAGTGACCATGGGTATCTGTGAACCACAAGTGAAAAAAAAATAAAAATTATAGTATATAGAAAAAAATTTAAACTAGCGAAATAGTTTTAACAAATCCATAGCCCCAAGGGCTAGCTCAGTTGGTCAAAAACCGTGCCTCGCCATCGGGAGGTGACAGGATCTAATCCACCCAAAGCCCTTGGGGTTAGGTCTTGCAGTAGGCCGAGGGACGATTTAGCCTAGCTATCGCCAGATTTTTCCGTGGACGTAGCGATCATTCACTGACCAGGGTGCTCATGAACCACATGCAAAAAAAAAAGACTAACATATCCATAAACTCTAAAAATTAATGAACATCCATTAACAAAATTAATACAAATCCATAAATTGAAATAATGAATGTATCAATTTACTACACATATGAAAATATACACAAATTACAAATATCACATGAACATCCATAAACTGAAATAATGTTCATGTACATTTGTAAATTTTCCATGTAAGAAAATATCCAAAGTTTGTATCACGTTTGAATGTGCCCTATGAAATAGGCCTAAAAATATACAAACTATCCACTCTAAATACCACCATAACTCCTATGTGAGTTATGTCACGTAAAGTGTCCACAAGCTGGTATTGCAATATAACACATTCAAATTCAAACTAATTAGATCATTATTTGTACAAAAAAAACAATATAGAAATAAATGATTTGAACCACATTTTTAATTACATATATGAATATACTAACCTCACTCAAGTCCAAATGCAATTCAGATAGGATGGGGGTCTAATGAATCTGGGTTTGGTTCTCCCTTGCTTATGGCTCAATGATTGGGGCCTACATCGATGGACCTGTATCGTTAATGTCTCTATAACCAGCATCCCACTCATATGTTCACATAATTGCGACATCAACAACACTCTGCATATGGGCCTGTGTACACAATGGCAATGACAAATTATAATTAGTCTACGAATTAATTAGCATATATGCGTAACTTACACAAAAATAAATTAATTAAATTAAATTAACAAAAAAAATTGAAATCTTAAGAATAATTTTTTTTACCTCAATTGTTGGTCCATGTGATTGTACATAATGACTCTCCTCCACATGAGTGTTATGAGGTGAAGGATAATCCATGGAAACATGCTCTGGTGGAGGATGGCCTCGCTGATCAACTGCCCCCTCGAATGACCTCATAAGTTTATTCATGTAGTTGGGTTGTGTCTAAATGTTACCATGAACTTATTAATATAAATGCAATCTAGTACGAACTATAAATTAATATAAATAATTATGCATAATTTGACAATAAGATTCAAAATTTTCGTATATATATGTACCTAGTTTGTGTCACACAAGTCGTGCACCCTCCAAGTGTCACGAATGGCATCACGATACATACATGCATATGACAAAAGCTAGTCAGGGGGTAAACTCGCGAGAAATGAATCATCATATAAAGGAATCAGTGGGTCATGAGGCAGTGGTGGCAGTCTCCTAATCTCTCCATGCAATGCAACACATGCATTGACCAATGATGTCCACATGGTATCTGAAATGGTATCCCTGATCTCATCACCAAGTTGTGACAACTCCTCTAGTTTTTTTGGTAATACCGTGCTCCGAGACGGTAGTGGAAAGAATATCAGAGGTGGTGGTACATGCCCAAGGTCCCTACGAGCCCCCTCGCAATCATATGTACGTCCCAAGCGGGCTCCATAATAATAAGATCTTGTATCAGTGTAATCTGGCCTCATATGTAACACGAACTCTACATATATATGCTTGGAAAAATAAACAACGACCTGATCATGGTGAGGGAACCGACACCAAGATCCAATGAATCGGTCATACACAAAATGGGTTGCATACACATTCTTAAAATATTTCAGTGGAATCAAACCTTTATGACTAGTATGGAGATCTAGAGGGATGTCAAACAACTCTCCATGAACATAAATGTTCTTGGTAGCCTCTTTCACCACCTCCCAAGTATGTGGGCCACTAACCTTACGCCTCCTAATCCTCTATATGGGTTGTAGGAGGAGGCTTTGTGAGCCAGACCTCCAGTATGTCTCGATCAACCTATTGATGATATCCAACATCAAAGACAAACTACGCCTAGTAGGTGAACTGGCATGGATGTTACTTAGCTCTTGTGTGATCCATGTATGTTGGGTTGTAACATCCTCCAACGTCATATGAGTTGTAGCATTGTCCCATGGAGGGATCAATGTTGCACTATGATCCTTGGCTTCGCCCTGTCGAGGATCTGCAAATCATAAACATAGTTTAACATATATATTTAACTAACTAGAAGCATAAGAACATATACATTGAATTCAAACACAACAATTGAAGACAATTTATAAATTAAAGATAGTTTCAAGTCATAAACACATAAAGTTTAAAGAGGATTTAAAAATACAGGAGGTGTACCTGAAATAGGTGAAGAATGTCCACTCGAGGTAGCATGATAATCAACAGAGACTAAAACACTACCTCTGACACTCTAACTGACATTGAAGGCATGACTAACGAGTGGAATGCACTATGGGTGGGCTACGTGATCTATCACGAGCCTAACCATTTATAACAGATCTCCTCGCACTTCGACAACGTGCAGTTGGGGCACGCATATGGGATGCCTCTACATATTACGTATAATACATATAAATTAATCCAAGAAAAAAATGTTGACTAAACTATTACATATAATGTGCATATAATACAAAACTATTACATATAATACATATAAACTAATCCAAGAAACAAATGTTAACTTAGAAAGAATGTTGACAAAAATACCATTTCTAAACTCAAGAAAAATAATCTAGCCTGAAGTCTTAAACCTTAGAGTCCATTTTTTTATCATTTATCAACCAAAGTATTGAGTTTCATGTAAACACAATCGAAAAAAGTGAGCAAATATACCTTCACATTTTTTCTTGTTTCTAAATAATGCATTTTATTCATAGGGCATAAATCTCTAAATATGTATGTAGAAAATTGAAATAAATATATTTGCAGAACTAATAAAATTTCATACCAACCAAATACCCCAACAGACTTTAAATTCTTATAATGTTTTGACACGTGACATGTACTAGGTGCAACCACATGAAAACATTGTTTCTTGTACAACACACTACATAATAAAACAATATGGTACAAATTAGAAAAGAGTCAAAATGATTTTATTCACTCCCAATGCACTTTTCATGATGGATTTAATGTATCTATCAATAATTCATGGTTGAAACTTGAACACACACATAACGTTTTAAATAGTTACTTTGTGTTAAACATTATATACATATTATGTTTTAAATATTTATGCTATGTTAAATTCTATGGTTATGTTGTACATGTTACATTATGCTACATTATATATATATATATACACACGCTATGTTGTAGTTATGTTGTACATGTTACGCTATGTTATGTTATATTGTAAGCAATATATAGTCTAACTATAATATATAGCTATGTGATATTATAGTTATAATAGTTAAATATATATAATTATAGAGTTATATATATAATGAATGTTAAATAGTGATAGAACTGTATTATGTTATAAACAATATATTTAGAACTATAATATATAGTTATATGATGTTATAATTGATAATAGTTAAATATGTATAATTATATAATTATATATTAATTATATTATAAACTATAGTTATATAGTTATGTTTATATGCTATATATGTTATGTTAAATAATTATAGAACTATGTTATGTTATATTTTTTATATATAGAACTATATGCAACTATATTCATTATGTTAATCTCAAGCTCCTAATTAATTTATTTTTTGGTTAAATAGTTTGGTTTTTTCTGTTTTGGGTTTTTTTGGATATATTTTCGGTCAAATTTATTGGAAATATTATAACAATTATATATATTAATTAAATAACAATTTTTTTATATATATATATATATATATATATGAATATTAAAATCATATTATACTATATTTTTAATTTAAAAAAAAATGATATTTAATAAGAAGTTAAACATCATGTGCAACCATATTAATCATGTTACTCTCAAGCTCCTAATTAATTAATTTATTGGTTAAACAGTTTGGTTGTTTTCTGTTTTGGAGTTTTTTGGGTATATTTTTGGTCAAATATATTCGAAATTTTAAAATGCATTTTATAATAATAATAATAATAAAATTTAAAAATGGAAATTTTATTTCACTAAATTCCTAACAAAAAACTTTAAAATCTAAAAATAATTAGAAATTAATGTTTTTACCATTCAAAATTAGAAAAATATTCCATAATAAACATGCTACCAAATTACAAGTAAGAAAAAAAAATAAATTAAAACCTAGATTATAATTTTTTTGGTGGTTTTGAAGTGTTTTCTTTTTGGTTATGTGGTTATGTGGTTTTGAAGTGTTTTCTTTTTGGTTATGTGGTTATGTGGTTTTCTAGGTTGTTTTCATGGTTTTCTATGATTGTTTTTTTGTTTTTCTAAGTAGTTTAAAGGGTTTTTTTGTGTGGTTTTCATGGTTTTTGTATGTTAATTTTTTTTAATTAATTTATTAATTTTGCAAGAAAAACTAAATAAAGAACACAAAAATGATAGGAATCCTACCTTGGCTTGAGCCTTTGAAAAAAAAAAAAAACAACTCTAACATAGATACATATCTATATACATTAATGCAATACCCTCAAATCAAACCTTGCTATAAATCTGAATCTCTGGTTAAGTATTTATCTGTCACAATGATACAAATTCAAGGCATGTATAACTAACGGTTTTTGGGGTACTAAAACTACAGCGGTTTTTACCAACCCATGAGGTCTGTGCAATCCTTCAAGAGGTAGTTAGGTTACACCTTTCCCTGGAATTTATGGCTGCCTGTACGCAACTTCATATCACTTGTTCTTGGATTTTAATGCGATTGGCAGTGATCCCACTTTTCGCTCTTGCTGAAACAAGTGTTAGGCATCCTATCCGTCGATCTGGATCACACCATACGACAGTGATACTTGCTTTGGGATCATCCATCTACCCAACACTCGGGCTTCCCGCTGGCGTTCTTGCTCATTTGCATTTCGTGGTGGAGAGTCTTGTCGCTCTACTTCTCTTCTGTTCCTAGTTTCGCTGCAGTTTTCATAGTCCAATCTCCATGCCTTGTGGCAAGCCGTGGAAGAGGTAACTTTGAGTCTTCATTATCTGCAGGAATGGTGTGTGTCTTGAACCATTCTCAGTTTGAGTCGAGGCTATCTTGATGCAAGGAGTTAACAGATTTCCATGTTGGTCAGGTGGGGTGCTCGGCTCTTCAAATTCTGGACTATGCGCCAGTTGTTTTCCTCGGCATGAACCAGGTACTGATTATTTAGATTGTCGATTCATTCGATTTTTACAAGCTTTCTTCTACTCTAGGCATCTCTAACCCCAGAATTCTATTTCGTGCAGATGTGAGACCCCTGTGCATGGTTTGCAAAACTCAAGTAAGGGTTTATTCCTCTTTTTTGCGTTTAATACCTTCTTGAAGTCAGTTCATTATCCAGGTCATAATATTTTCCTATGGTGGTTGTAGGTATGACACATTTTAAATTGAAAGGGGCTTGTCGTTAAATATGATGGCTTGTTGATGAAGCTTACCCACAACTCTACAACTCGTACAGGTTGGAGCTTACTCTCATGGCCCTTAATAGTTGGCTGATGTGGTTTAGGGAACTTACTCCTGTGCAATTCTATGAATTAGAGTGTTATTTACAATGTAGCTGTAGTATTCTGTAGTGAGGTCAATATGACTCACAGACTGTAATGTCGGTTCTTTATGTAATTAGTTCCTTCCTTTTTTTACTGTTTGGAAGACACTGAGAAGGGTCCCTCTAATCTTAATTTAACTACTGGACAGGGGTCTGATGTTGTGGCTCCAGTCCGAATGTGTTCTAGACTAGGAATTGCTATGTTAATTAAAATTTTGGGTTTATTTTTGCTCATACTAGCCATACAGTATTAATTTAGTTCACTGCTCTTCTGCGTTGACCCATGACGGAACTTGATTGTAATTTTTTTTGAGAAATGTTCTTCACTTGAACTGAATTCGATGAAATATATTTATGTCAGAATTATTCATGAACTTTGTGGCGTTTGTTTATGTAAACCCTCATTGCTATATGATTAGTTGTTGAACTTTGGGGTTTTGGTTGATTACCAAGGGTATATACGGTGCATGATTTTTTCTCAGTTGTTATACTAGTTATGACATTCTTTTTCTCTTTGTTTAAAAATGCTTTCTGCATATATTTATGTTTAGTATAACTAGAGTTCATGGTTTAGTTTAAGCAACCGCGATACATGGTTATGGATGGGTTCTTTACGAACTCATCCGCAGCTACAAACCTTATGTATATGAAGAATCTGTAAGGAGATCATATATTCCATTGGAAACATATGGAATGGTTTGCTGAGTTAGTTTCTTTCTTCAGTTAAGGAAATTATTGTGTATGACAGAGGTCTGAGATTTAGACTTTATATGTTGTTGCATGATATGTTTACACTCTATATCATTTAATTATTTATTTTTAGCAGAAGACTAATAGGCATCGGTTTTATGGTTCATATACTTATGGATTTCCAGATTAAGTTGGCATTCATGTATAATGTTATTTTTCTCATTAGTTAAGCATTGATTGTTAATTGACAATTGTACTATCCTCTAGATGTGTATCAGTATCTATTAGGAAACATGCAATATCTATTTGCTTTACTATTCTACCCAGAAATTAGTAATGATTGTAATTTATACTAAATCATTTCCAAACTATCTACTTAGAGTAAACAGGTCATTCACTATAACTATATTGTGTCAATTCAAAATAGACATTAAATAATTTTATTGATAATAATTACCATGATAGTATCACTTATCTGTATTTCGTTACTTATATGTTAAATAACCGAAAGGCCTCACCAACTAGCCTCGGAACTGGTAATTACGTCCAAGTTCCCCCTCCGAGCCCTTCCACTTCTGCCAATAAGGAATAGCTGGGTACCTTGGGCATCAGGACTCTGTCCAGCCTCAAGTCCCATGTTGCACAGCTTGTTACCTCAACTTTTTTTCCCACTGGTTATGTTCGCCAGCTCAAGGAAGAATAAAACATAGTCCTCCCCTTTCCAACCCCTGAGGGTTCTGCCCTCTTCTCCCTTTAAGGAAAAAAAAAAAAGTGAAGGAGCAGTTGTAACTATACTCAGAAGTTGGTTCAACTGTTTCTTTGATTCTTTTAATAATCTGGTCCAAAGTCTTTTAAATAATAATTAACAGTATTTGTTCTGGCTATTTTGAGCCCAATAGTTTTAATAGTTAAATAACATAAATGAAATTAAACTTGGTAAAAAAAAACAACTCATGAAGTCTCATTGTATGTTATAACAAATGACGTGCGTAAACTGCAAGTGCGCATACTGCAAGTGCACATTTTAATAGAAAATAATGGCTTGATCAAGCCCTATAGCTCAATCAATCTCGGCATTTTAATAGAAAATAATAGTTTGATCAAGCCCTATAGCTCAATCAATTTCTAAAGCTCAATCGAGCCATGTAGCTCAATTGAGCCCTATAGCTCGATCGATCTATTTTTTAGCGCTCGAGGAGCTCGATCAAGAGCTTAAAAACGACTCGATAGAGCACTTAAATTGCTCAATTGAGCACTTAAATTGCTCGATTGAGCACTTACACTGCTCAATCGGGCCCTCTCTTTTTTTAACTAAACACACCCTCTCTTGCCAAAAAGTGTAACCCAACTACATGTTATCACCCATAACATAAATTTAACTTACATTGCACTTTCTTAATTATAATATATGGTATGCCATTCATCCAAAGTTATAGTTAACCATTGTTTGAGAAATATAGAGAACACTACTTTGTTATTATTCCTTGCGAAGGCAGGTCTCTAGCAATGATTTGTTCGACATATTAATTAAAGTGATATAGTGTTAGGGGAAAAAATTAAAGGAAATATTTCTAATAAAAAAAAATTATAAATAATTTACAGATATCTTATATATATATAAGAACCTATGACTTCACATTAAAAAATGCCTTAACAAAATACATGAACATCATTTATCGAAAGCCTTATAAACTATAGATTTTATTTTTTAATATTAAAATATAAAATAAATTTAAGAAAAAAAAAATTACATCCTATAAACTATTATGTAAATAATAATATATGATATAAATATTTAATACATTTAGATAAAAACAATAAAGAGAAAACATATTTTCAAGGCTCAAGTACTCAGAGTTTCATTTGCGATGCTTTCTAAATATTTTTATATAATGTATTTCATTACTTATATATTTTTCGTTAGAATACTTTACCAAATATAAATGCCCAAAGAAATCCTTCTATGTATATGGGGATACTGAAAATAAACAGAATATCTTTAAAATTCAGTGAAAAAACTATAAATATGAAAGAAATGTTACAAAATTTAATATGATTTTAGTAATAGTGTTAAATTGAATCGTGATAAATTGAAAAACGAATGTTAGTTTTAGTTAATAGAAGATTTGTGGTTATTTTAATTAGAGAAAAATATTTGTAAAAACCAACATCTATGCTATATTTTTTTTTCAAAATTGCAAAATACAACCAGAAGAGAAACACATTATGAATTCATTTCAGGAAACATAACATAACATTTACATACATTTAACTAAGACCAAAATAGTATTGCAACACATATGTACCGTTCACCAGAAGACGAGACTCCGCTTGCCTTGTTGTTGCTAGTATTTCCTTGTTGTCGGTCACCTCCGCGAATGAATGGCGATGTACTTGATCCGAATGCGATGACCCACCGGTTAACCTCCCAGCCTACTCCTTGGGTACTCTTCTTCCCTGTGGACCCCCAAGCTGCAATGGCGTTGTACAATGGAGGATTGCAATAGCTGGTAGAAGAGAGCACTCCTTGGCTCAAGAGTCCCCTCTCTAAAATCCTCTACCTCACCAAACTCACTATAGGATCGTAATCACTGCTTTGACATCATCTCATCCATCCAACAATAGGGTTCCCCAAAAAAAGTCCCTTCTCTCATGGCTTGCCCCTTCTTTTATAGGAGTCCTCATAGGTGACACTTGGCATGTCATACATAATTAGTTATTTTTTATAATTCAATAGCTCGATTATTCACCCACCCAAGTGTCACTCTCTCATCAAGGGTCTCCCAAAATTATTTACTTAAATTTTAATTTAAAAGTAATATTTTCCTCACCTCAACAAGGTTCCTATTTCTTCTCCTAGTTGCCTCTTTATCCCCCTTTTTATCCCTTAATTTGGGTTCATTAATAAAGTCAATTAATGAGTCAAGATTTGATCCCCTATCTACCCCCCTAATTTAACTCAAGTTATCTCTTAGATGGATATTCTTATGTTGGTTGTTGCCACATGGAGGTTCTCTGCATTTCTCTAAGTTTAATTTATTATTCTTATTTTAATTCACCTTCCTCTTCTCTTAATTAAGCTTAATTAGTTTAAAATTAATCTTTATCCTTACAATTATGTCCCTCTTTCCCCTTTTACCTAATTAAACTACATAATCTACCTAATATTTTCCAACATGGGGAGGGTAGAGTTTTTAAGATAAAATATTTTATTTCTTCCTATGATCCTCTTAACCCAAGTTTTATTCTTGATTTAATTAACTCGGTTTCTAACATCATTTACCTTTGATGTAAATTTACCTAGTTTTCATTTCTTGATTATATTTATTAATTTATTTATTTTTAATGATTCCAAGGTGCCAAGTTTGGGTCTGCCTTCAAGAACTACCCTTGAACTCCAAGGGTGCCACGCCTAACAATTTATTTGTGATGACAAGGTGCAAGTGGTCGTTGCCTTCAAGAAATTCCTTTAAGTTCAAGGGTGCCAACCTAACATTTTATATGATCCAAGGGTGCCAAGTGGTCGTGCCCTTCAAGAAATTCCTGAAGTTCCAAGGGTGCCACGCCACTTGCCTTTCAGGCTCAGTGACTACGAGGGGAAAGTATAGGTGTTGTTATCACTCAGGTTGTCCCTTGGCTCGTTTAGGATACGCCGCGGTAACCACAAACCAATCTTTTGGATGCAGGTTCTAGCCACCTGCAATCAGAGAGGGCTCTTCTCTTAATGATTCACTTTGTTGATGATTTTAGGCTAGCTTTTGGCTCAGGGTTTTTTTGTTTGGTTTTGGATGGAGGTAGAATTCTCAAGCAAAGAGCAAGGTAAAGTGTGATAAGTTTCAACCCATTGGGCGTGAGTCATGGATTAAGCTTGCTATTGCGTCTTCTTTGGTCATAAAGGATTAAGGAGCGAGATAGCCACACATGATACAATTATCAATCTACCGAAGGGATGGAATGATGGAAATCAGAGATGAAAGGCAAAGGAGAATCATTTCATCATACTGAAAAGAGGAGAAGTGGATGAATGGTGATCTAGGAACAGTTAAGGATTCCTAAATTCTCATTCATATGTGAAAGAAACAGCGTAAACAAGATCATTTAAGTATACATGCTCATAGCTATTTCTGATGAAAACATAAAAAACGCAGAAATTGAACTTAAGGTGTAGTTAAACAAATCTTAAGCTATTCTTTTTTTCTGCAATTTAGATGGCGGAACGGTGGAAAAAACATGAAAATTAACAGAGGTGAGAAACACTTATTGAATCATGTAGAAGCACAAGAATTCCGTAGTCACTCCTTCGCCAATTAGACACATCAAGCAGTTCTGAAATCCATGCTTTCAGCAGTCTTTGATTATAGAAAGTATGACAGTTACAGTGCGGGTCTCTGCTTGGAGAAAATGTTGAGAAGAAGATTAAGCAGTGTCTACGACTCACTAACTAACCAACCAACCAACCCCTCACTACATCGCTCAGGGTGGTATATATAAGCAAAATATCAGGAAGTCATTCATTACAATTGACCTAAACAGGTCTGCTGAAGATCTTTTCTAAAACCTAAGTGTTACTGGAATTAAATGCAGGTAAGTCTTTTGGGTTGCGCTAGAGGCAGCTGAATCGAAAGGAGTGCAATGTGGCCCTTGGAGGCTCGATGCGGTGCTGTAGGAGTAACTGTGCTTCGAGATCTGTAACTCTGATCTGGTGCGAGGTAAATGTGCAATAATTATGATTTGAGGGTGTTTGAGTGGCTTCGCCCTCTTTCTTTGACTCTGCTGGAAGGTATTAAATGTTCTCTTGCTTTGGGCTGCTACTTGAGATTTTCGCTGATACTCTTTGTCGCTACATTGATGGCTTTCGCCGCCTGCTGATACTCTTTGACACGCTTGCTACCTGATGATTTAATCTGATACACTTTAAACTCTGTCATTGGTCCTTTGTTGTCTTTAAACCGGATCAATTTGGCACGATCGGGCGATTTCGGGCTTTTTCGGCGCAAAACGGGCCAATGAATCAAAAGATTCCCCGAAACGGCCTATTTCCTATAGCGATGCGCTAATCGCGCATCGAAAACTGCCTCTGTTTCTTGTTCTGGAGCTCCAAAGTGCGATTTTCCTTCCTGCGCGAATTTTCGGCTTTCTGGTTGCTGACGTCAGCATGACGTGGGTCCCTGGTACAGAAGTGACATGGTGAGGTGTTGATACTTGAAGGCGATGCGATGAAATTTTCTGATGCGATCGCAATATCGCATCGGCGAGGAACGGGAAGGTGTTTTAGTTGGACATTTGGCGCTTGCGACCGCCGATCGCCGATATCGTGATATCGCGTCGGGTGACGACGGATGGGTCATAACTTGCATGGAGGGAATATTGCGATCTTGCGATGCGAGCTGGCTTACTAGGATCTCCGGAGTGTTAAGGAAGTCGGAAAGGGGTTTGTTGCGGTCGGAAGGAGTGAGTAAGGGGGTCTGAACGACTTTTGAGGCTTCGGAAGGGGTCCGATAACCTAAAAAGGGATTTTATACTCTGGAAGGAGTCCATTGTATTTGGAAGATGATTTGAAGGGGCAGAATGAGGGTTCTTGCTAAGTTTCAGGTAAACTGAGCAATTCCCGAGGGTACTTATGGTTATTTTTCAACCAGGGGGGGGTATTTACATAGGGGATGATTTACATAATTTTAGTAGGGGAATGGGAAACTATAGGGAGCTAAATATTAATGTCAGTAGTTATTATGGAGATGGTAAGAAAGCGCTAAGTTAGGGAGAACTTAGGCTGCAATGAGGGGATAGAACCTTTAGAGAAAATATGGAATATCTTTGAGCAAAGCAGATCTTTACCCAAGCTAATGCTATGAAAATGATGGAACTTAAGAGGTATCAAGCAGATCTCGACCTCCTTTGGGGAAGTTAGTTAATGATTTGGGGAGATGGAGAAAGGGAGTTAGTTATACCTGTTTTTGAGCTTCTCGCACAGAACTGCCTGCTGATTGTGTCCTGAGTAAAGATGACACCTGGAAACCTGGAACTGATCAGCAATTAAGATTCAGCAACCTCAAAACTACCTACCCAGCCTACTTACCTAACATTTTTTCTTCTTTTGATTTGGGTGCACTTAGACTTGCAAACCCATCATTTCATTTTTTCTTTTTCATGCTTTCCTA
>APFE030724392.1:218809-230531 GCA_000404065.3 Pinus taeda
ATGTTTAAAGAAGGTTATAGGCAACAAGCTCCCAGTTCAAACAATATTGCCAGAACTTGACGAGGAAGGAAAAATTATATTGGAACCGGAAGCAGTCACAGAAACAAGAACTCGACAGCTATGAAATCGATAAATTTCGGAGTATCTTATCAAGTGGAAGAACTTATCCGCTGAAGATTCCACATGGGAGGATGAGAATTTTATACAGAAGTATCCAAAACTACTCAAGCGTTGAAGACAACACTCTTTTGAAGGAGTGGGGCATGTTGGGTCCCTATAATACTAGTGATTACCCCATTACTATTGTAGTTATACCCCTTATTAATATTGTCGTGCCCCTATTGTCCCCATATTGTTATTATTGTGCCCCATAGAATCCCTCTATTGTTATTTTTGTGGCTTTATATTATTATTGTTAGGTCGGCTGGGTTATATTGTGACTCCTTAGACTCCTATATATAGAAAGGAGGTTTTGTCATTTGTATCATCCAAGAATTGTTCATTTATGTAATGTAAAGAAGGTTGCCCCCTCGAAGAGGCTGAATTCTAAGGCGGTGATCTATCTTTTCTTTCTTGAAGCTAGTTTCATAACACTTAGTGTATGCCAGAGGGTTCAGACTGCCAAGTGAAGAAGAGGCTCGGAGAAGCTCAACATGGCCACTAGAGGTTGGAAGGTAGAGCCATAGTGCTGACAGAGGCATAACCACTAGAGGTTGGAGGCGGAGCCGCAAAGCCAGAGGGCTTAATGGACTTCTACAAGCCATGAAGCTGTAATGAAGTTCAAAATAGCAAAGAGATCAAATGATCAAGTCGTTGCTGGTGTTTGATGTGTGCTGAAGATAGAAGAAGGAATTCCAGAGATAGTAAAAGACTTTTAAGGGAGTTGGTGCAAGCCAGGAGCTCAAGATAGCCCAAAGCGTTGATTGAAGGAATCTAGTCCCGAGAAGCCTAAATTTGTCTACAGAGCATGGACAGCCAGCGGGATAAGATAGCATTCTAAGCCCATGGGTTCAGTTGTAAACCTATAGAGTTGAGTGTGGAACTTGTAAAAGAATTCAAGCCATAATCCCAAAGAGCCTAATCGAGTTGACTAGAGCTCACGGAGACGTAGCCCAAGAGGTTTGGGTGAACTCCTAATTATATTGTTGTTATGTGTATTGGTTATTATTTTTATTATTTGTTGTTATATTTTTTTATATCAGTTTAATAAAATCAACTTAAAGCACTTGACAATTAAAGGCAAACACAAGCATACACTTATTTCAAGCACTTTTACTTCCGCAATTATCAATCATAAGCATAGATCTTGGAAATTGTTTAAGCGTTGGAGTGGGAGAGGTTCTTGTAAGCTGACAAGAAGCCTTTAGTGCCCCATTTCAGATCAGCTGGTATCAGAGCTAGTTATATCAAAGTTAAGTTATACCAGAGCAGGTTATATCATGATGCAAGTGATATTAGATCAGGATGCTTGATTGACAGAGCAATCTATATGCTTTTTTGACTTGAAAGGTGTTCAGATAGTAGAAAGAATTTAGCTATTTGATTGTTTGTAAACTGACTGTTGTTTGAGTTTGCAAAGGTGAAGGGAAAGTTGTTGTTAGCTAAGTCCAGGAGAGGACAAGAAGGAAGAAGGGCTGAAGGCATTCTTCTTATCCCAAAGGACCTCAAAGCAATCCTTGAAGCACAAGAGGTTTGTTGCAAAAGGTTTCTTGAATAAGCTCTTTGTTAATCTTGTTAGAAGTTCTTTTTTCATTTTGATAATGACTACTTCTACAAGCGAGTCCTCAAATTCTTCTTTCTTCAAAAGAGTCTTTGATGAAGACAAGAAGCAAGACTTTTCCACCATGATGGATATGGTGAGAGAAATGTATGAGGATGGAAAGAAGAGCATCATGCTTAGAGAGCAGTTGAATTCCATGAAGGAAGAGCAAATTGCAGGAAATGGAGAGGCAACTTCATATTGCAAATATGAACCTGAAAAGGATGCATGAGTTGGAGACACAACTCCTTATTGCCAAAGAAGACTTGGTAAAGTATCAACTTGAATAAGAGGTAAACAATTCTAGTTTGTCTTCAGTTTCCTCTAAGAATGTTTATATTGGTTCTTTTGAAAAACATACTAGAGGCATAGGTTCCAAGTTAATGTCCAAGATGGACTATGAAGGAAAAGGCTTGGGAAATCATGCATAGGGTATTGTTGAGCCAATAATAGTTGAGGAAAGGCCTAAGTATTTGGGTCTTGGCTATGGACAAACTTATGGAGAAAGTTCCAAAGATGCCATGAAGACAGTTGAAACAGTTCCAAGAAGGAGTTTCATTTCAGGTCTTCTACCTCAAGAGTGTGAAGATTGTATTCTTGGGGAATGAAATAGTGTGAAGCATACTTTGTAGAAAGAAGATGTATATCAGCATACACTTGAACGAGAGAGTTGTGGAAACTCTAAAACCATTGAAGAGGTTGATGGTGTTCCAAAGGGAGCTACTTCTTCATTCAATTCACTTCCTCATGAAGGTAATAAAGGTGAAAAAGAAAGGTATAAATTTGGTTCTAATCATATTCCTTTTGATTTTGTAAAGCATGATAAATTTCCATATCAGCATTGGAAAAGAATTGCATGTTCCTTTTGTGGTTTGGATAACCATAGTGTTTCTAGATGTTGGAAAAGAATGGCCGCGTACAGGAAACTTTTGAAGGAAAGGAAGCAAGAAGCCAAAGGTCCACTAGACAAGGCAAATCATGCTGTCAAGAGGATGCACATGTGTTGCACTTACTGCCATAAGCAAGTACATATTGCTGAAAGGTGTTGGACTTTGAATCCAACAATGCTTCCATGAAACTTGAAGAAGGTGGAAAGAGAAAATGGCAGGAATGGAAAGAAATATTCCATGAATGATGTGTTTCAAGATGATTCACATGTTGTTGTTGATGTGCAGACAAAGGAAGGACCTTTGAAATGGATTGGTAAGAAATGGTTAGAGTTTTTATCCAATTAAGATTGCATGTCTATTGATATAATGCATCTATATGCATTTCTTTGTTAATGAGATGCAAGTTGCAGGTTTTTACCAAGAAGGTGAATGGAAAAAGTTGAGTAAAAGACTCACTTTATTGCTACAACATTATATTCATTTCAGATTCGAAAGTACAGTGTGCAAGCGAAAGTTGAAGGATGAAATGCATCCATAAGCAAGATGTGCATGAACACAGGGATGTTGATGATTTCCTTGTATTTAAACATGCATGTGTGATTAACCTGAAGGGTTGATTACTTTGTTGTAAACATGCATGTAATGCAATATTGACTTGAGAAAAGTTGATTTGGTCTCCAAGATGGAGATGATGATGAAGTGTTTCATCTTTGAAAAAGAACTATAGAATTATTTTTCTACATGCTTGACTTGAAGGGTCAATTGTCTTGGAGGCATGTTTTATTGGCTTGTTATCTAGTCAATCATTTGTATGCAGATGTAAAGACATGTAGGTGTTCACAAGATGTGAAATCTGTTTCTTTTATTGAAGCAAGAGTTTAGGCCATCCAATTGTTGTCTGTAATCCTATTGTTGTTAACAGTGGTTATTGAAAATATGTCAAACAGGTACAAATGAAAATTTTGTGAAGCAAATGTAACTTCACATTGGTTTGAGCCACCTTGGATCAATGATCAAGGCAGAGAAGTTCAAACTACCTTTTGTGACCTTCTCAACAGGATTTCTATAGGAAGTCAAGGAGGAAGACAGTTCTTCCCAGGAGGACCAGCACATCTAGGAAGGAAAGTGTTTAAAGGCTTTGGTTTAGAGGCACTATGCAAAGCAAGTGTATGGAGGCTGAAAGAAGAGGGTGAGGTACTCTCATTTACTGTTCAGATCAGTATATCAGTCTTTTGGGGTCCAAAAGATTTTTAGTGGGAAGGCGTGATCCAAAATGGATCTAACATAGACTTCTAAGTCTATAAATTTTCCTCACATAGGAAAAATGAAAGTCAAAGAATGCTCTTGGAAATAGTCTCATTGAATAGATTTCTTCATTCTAAATCCAACTCAATTTGAATGGACTAGAGAGGACTTCGGATGAAGAAGTTATCGCAAAAAGAAGATTGCCCATTATCCTTAGAAAAAGAGGCAAATTCTTATAAAAATGGGCTTAAGGCTTTATATGCGTTCCTTAAGGAAATTGCATCAGAGAAAAGCCAAGAGGAGTGTTAAAGGACCTGGCCTTAAGGAATTCTGATAGTGGCAGCGCGATTTCACGTGGACCGTTAGATCGAACGTGCAGATCAACGGTGGAGATGGCTTTATCGCATCGCACAAAACGATGGGAGAAGGACCAAGATCCATGCCATTGCGACTTGCGATAGCGATACGCCGATGCGATTGGCAATCGGATCGCATAATACAAAGGGTTGTTTGGGTATGCGATATGTGTTGAGACCGAAAGTGATACGCCAATGCAATCGGTGAATCCCAAATAAAAAGGGTCGTTACAAATGCGATATGCAATAAGCGTCGATCAGGCGATCGACGATCGGTGGATCCCCAATATAAAGGGTCGTTGACATATGCGATTACGATTTGCAATCAGGGCGCGGACCCGGTAGAGTTATAGGCACGCTTTCATATCATTTGAAATCCGGATTTACGGGATTTCTTTGTATTTTCCCGTGTATTTGGGTTTTGGCCTACGCAAAGCGATTGCGATATGCGATGAAAGGACGGACCCGAAAGGCTTATAGGGGCGATTGCATATTATTTGAAGTTTGCCTAAAAGGCCCATAATGTGTTTTTCGTGCTTTCTCTGTGTATTGCCATGACGTGTTGGAATTCAGGATGATTGCAGGAGGAGGCCAAACGATCGGGTTTCCTGTACCCGCCAGTGTGTTTCAATGGGAAAACTGATTCTTTAATGGATCAATCGGTCTTCCATGCTTGCAGGGGCAAAAACCGATGCACAATAAATACACATAGAGCGCTGACAAAGGGTCACGTAAAGGCTGAGCGAAACACAAAAAGCATAGGGAAAGAGGATTCCCAAAGGCACAGGTAGAGGAACGCTCAGAGACAGCTCAGAGAGCATAGAGAAGGCTCGGTTGCTGAGTGTGTGCACAGAGACAACTCAGAGAAGCCTAAATCTATTGGAACGTTGAGGAATCCAAAGGGAAAGCTCAGTGTATGAAAGAGGGGTCAGATTGTCGAGTGAAGAAGAGGCTCAGAGAAGCTTGACATAGCCACTAGAGGTGGAAGGCAGAGCCAGAGCACTGACAGAGGCATAGCCACCAGAGGTTGGAGGCAGAGCCGCAGAGCCAGAGGGCTCAATGGACTTCTACAAGTCATGAAGCTGTAATGAAGTTCAAAATAGCAAAGAGACCAAATGATCAAGTTGTTGCTGGTGCCTAATGTGTGTTGAAGGCAGAAGAAGGAATTCCAGAAACAATAAAAAAATTATGTGGGAGTTGGTGCAAGCCAGGAGCTCAAGATAGCTCGAAGCGTTGATTGAAGGACTCTAGTCCAGAGAAGCCTAGATCTGTATGCAGAGTATGGACAGCCAGCGGGATAAGATGGCATTCTAAGCCCATGGGTTCAGTTGTAAACCTATGGAGTTGAGTGTGGAACTTGTAAGAAAATTCAAGCCATAATCCCAAAGAGCCTAGTCAAGTTGACTAGAGCTCATGGAGACATAGCCCAAGAGGTTTGGGTGAACTCCTAATTATATTGTTGTTATGTGTATTGGTTATTATTTGCATTATTTGTTGTTATATGTTTTTATATCAGTTTAAGCAAATCAACTTAAAGCACTTAACTGTTTAAGGCAAACACAAGCATACACCTATTTCAAGCACTTTTAATTCCGCAATTATCAATCATAAGCATTGATCATGGAAATTGTTTAAGCTTTGGAGTGGGAGAGGTTCTTGTAAGCTGACAAGAAGCCTTTAGTGCCCCATTTCAGATCAGTTATTGTTTTATGGGCATGTGGTATTGATAAGTCATGGTATCGGCCCATGGTATCGTAATAAAGCCTATTTACAAATTAAGAATTTCCATGTAAACTGGGGTGAATCCTCCATGGTTAAAAATCTTGTTGCATATTTTTAATATATATATGTTTAACTTATATATTATTATGGAAAATAATAATTATAATGATGATGATGATGATTCTTATGATTTTTTTTTAGCCAATTTAACATATATGATGGAGTAAGTAATGTTTTGATACTTATTAGTCTCTACCAAGCACACTCTAGCAATCGATTTGCTTTTGACTAATTTGTAATAATCACATTGGTTAATACTTTGAAGGTCTTAGAAGTTGGCAGTTATTGTGGAGGGAAGGGATATGTTATTATCAATTCTATCTCAAGCTCTCATCTCTGCAATAATAACTTTGGGTTTCTTATTCCTTTCCTTCAACTTTTTTTGGTTATTTTATTTGGTTAGTATGTGATAGAGAGTTAGATTTGGACTACGTGTTGATGGGATATGTTATTATCAATTCTCTCTCGAACTCTCATCTCTGCAATAGTAACTTTGGGTCTCTTGTTCCTTTCCTTCAACTTTTTTTGGTTATTTTATTTGGTTAGTATGTGACAGACAGTTAGATTTGGACTATGTGCTTTGTATATTAGATGTAGTTGGGAATTTTGGCATTTTATTGGGGAATTTTAGTATTTTATAGCAATATTACAGTTGTAGGCTTATTTCGGCTATTTATTATCTTGCTTATTTTTCTAGTTCAATTTTCATTGATTTTTACATGATTTAATGGAGGCAATTTCTCTATTTTAGTATTTTCTATCTTGCAAACCCAGTGCACCTTGATAAGCCAGCTCAGGTTAGTGTGGAACAAATGGCATTCATTTCACTTAATTTTTCTATGTACATTTTGTGTTGAATTTGGTCTCAACTATTTCTAAGATTAAAGTTATCAAAATTTATGTCGAGAATTTAAATATTTTTACAATATTCTAAATTTACGATTTTTTCTTATTAAAGTTAACAAATCACATAGAACTTTAATAAAATAAGGCTAGCCTAAAATGCCCTTAATAAATGTTTCTCATAGGCAACAAACATTCAACAAAAAAACCGAAAAACTATTGAGTAATTTTTTAATTGAAAAACATTCATTTTGCATCATTATTAGTAATTACAAAAAGTAAAACTATA
The DNA here is from genome assembly GCA_000404065.3 of Pinus taeda. Classification (NCBI taxonomy): domain Eukaryota; kingdom Viridiplantae; phylum Streptophyta; class Pinopsida; order Pinales; family Pinaceae; genus Pinus; species Pinus taeda. The sequence continues at coordinate 225,974 of APFE030724392.1, forward strand.
ATAATAATTTTTTTATTAACAATTATTAATTTACATTCCATAGATTATTTACTTTATACTTTTTTAAAATAAAAATATTTTTGATTATTTTAAATTCTTATATAAATAAAATATATTTATTTATAATAAAAATACTTATATTGATTAAACACATTTTTTTTTTCTATTATTTACATTGAGGATCAAAAATTCTTGTTTAAATATTTTTTATATATTGAATAATTAAATATAATAAATATTTTTCAATGTTTTCTTCTATATATAATTAACTTAAAAATAACCAAAATTCATTAAAATGGAAGTTTAAAAATTATTCCATATTGAGAAAGGATGTTCGATAGTCCATGCGTGCAGGTCCTCATCTTAAAACGCCCCTGACGCCTTACCTACCTCTACAATTGTCACAGATACTTTTAAATACTTTAAGGTCACATTTTGTTGCAAGAGTCAAAGAGAAAAAATCTATATAGAGAATTAATTTGACGGTCGTCGTTATCTCCTGCCCGTAAGTCTTTGTTGACAAATTGGGACCTAATGGTCTATTGCTCCGCTGTGACTCGCCACGGGCATCAGATTTCTGGTGACCTGTTATCAATTCCTCTAAATTTATCATATCGCTAAGGGAAAATCTGCTCCTTGGACCATCTATTCTTCAAATTAAATTGACGCCTTGGTGACGGTCCAATTTTACATTATAATATTTTCATTTTAATGAAGACAAATCTGTTTATTCATCTGTCATGCACTAAGTTTGCGTGGAATTTTGATTTTTTTTCAATGATGTAAAACTTATCATAATTTAGTCATCAAACCAGTGTGGGGATAACTATTATTGGTTAAATCTTGATGATGGGTAGAGAGTCCACCCAAAACATTGGACAACTTTAGATCTACACAGTGTAAATCCAAAATGGCATTCAACATACTATCCCTGAAATTATGCAAGCTAAACTAGAATAGATTATTTCTCTAATCAAATATAGGGAGTAACCGTTTTCTCGAAAATTGCTCTGGGATTAGGATATCACCAATCAAGGATTAAGGATAGTGGCATTCCTAAAGCTACCTTTTGAACTCGATTTGGGCACTATGAGTTCTTGACCAATGCATCGACAATGTTCATGAGCTTCATGGGTGACATATTCTGGAAGTATCTTGACCACTTTGTGTAGGTTTTTATGGATGACATTCTCATATTTTCCAAGAATGAAAAGGAACATGGAGAGCACTTGTGGATTATGTTGAAATGCTTAAGGGAAAACAAGTTTCATGAAAAATTGTCAAAATGTTCTTTCATCCAAAAGAAGATTCATTATCTTGGCCACATCATTTCAGGAGAAGGGATTTTGGTGGACCAGGTAAAAGTGAAGGCCATAAAGGATTGACGAATACTAGAAAATGCACATGAGGTATGAAGCTTCATGGGGCTAGCATGTTATTATCAGAGATTTGTGGAAGGGTTTTCGAAGAATGCAAAACCCATCACCACATTACAATGCAAAAGGGTTAGGTACAAAGGGACGGCTGAATGCAACACTACATTCATTGAGTTGAAGAGATCACTAACTAATGCACTAATCCTTCGAATGTTTGACATGGAGAAGGGCTTCAGAGTTTGCATGGATGCATCGAAGTAAGGATTAGGAGTTGTGCTAATATAAGGGGGAGTAATAGCCTATGCATATAGGAAAGAAGAAACATGACTTAGATTTGGCAGCGGTGATGCTAATATTGAAACTTTAGAGAAATTACCTCATTGGGAGAATCCTTGAGCTAATGACTAATCATGAGAGCCTGAAACTCTTTTCACCCAAAGAGATATGTATGCTAAACAAAGGCAATGGAGAGAATTCATGAGTGAGTATGATTTTGGAATTTCGTACATCAAGGAAAAGAGGAATGTGGTGGCCAATGCACTATGCAAATGACCTTAGATCTTCTTCGTGGTACCCTTAAGGGTCAATTTAAGGGAGCGTGTGGTAAAAGAACTCTTTAGAGATGGTATCTAAAGGCTACATCAATGCTCCAGAATGGGAAGCAAATATTTGAGGGTTATGTTCTTGAACCAAATGGATTGTTGGGATTTCAAGGAAGGATGTATATCCCTGAGGAAGAGAATATAAAAAGGACCATTCTCAAGGAGTTCCATAGAGCACTTTACTGTGCACATCTTAGTGCGAAGAAGATGCACGTGGACATGTAGCAGTTTTTCTTTTGGGCAGGCATGAAGCATGATGTAGTCTAGTTTGTTGCTAAGTTTCGTAATTGTTAGCAAGTGAAGGCTAACCATCACCACCCAACATGACTCCTACAACAACATGGAATTTCTATGTCGAAGTGGGATGTCATCTATATGGATTTTGTTGCGGATTTCCTTCTCACATCACAAAGGAATATTCCATCCTAGTCATAGTTGATAAGTTGACCAAAAGTGCTCATTTCATCCTAGTTAGAGACACTTATGATGTCAATAATGTGGTACGAGTGTTTATAAGCAAAGTTCTCCAACTACATGGGTCACCCACAAAGATAATTTATGATAAAGACTCCTAATTTACATCTAGGTTTTGGAAAGTATGCACTCAACACTGTGGACTCAATTTAACTCGAGCACTGCATATCATACAGAAACAAATGGGAACACTAAAAGAGTAAATCATATTATGGAAGACATGCTTAGAATGTATTTTATGGATAAGCAAACTCAATGGGAGAAGTACCTATCTATGGTAGAGTTCGCCTACAATAACATTTATCATAGTTCAATCGAAATGCCTCCTTATCAAACTCTTTATGGGAGGTTGTGCAGGACATTGTTGAGTTAGGAATGATTGGAGGATAGAGTAATAGTAGGGCTTGAATTAATACAAGAAATATGGTAGGTGATTCAAATTGCACAAAGGTTAAAGGAAGGCCAAGATAGAGAGAAGAGTTATGCTAGTGCACATAGGACTGATCGAAGTTGTGAGGTGGGGGACTAAGCTTTTATCATATCTCACCCAAGAAGAGTATCGTTTGGTTTGGAAAATGGATGGAATTGTCACCTTCATGTTGGAATTATGACACAGGTTTGGGTCTATGACATAGGTGTTGTCCTTGATGGCAACTCACTCAAATGGCAGATCAGAGTTCAGGCTCTCAGAATGAAAGAAAATGAGGTATACGTAGGTTACTCATAATAAAGTCGCGTATACACGCAGGATTACAGATCAAAAGGCGTGTATACATATGCACGCACTTTCATGCAAAGAAAAACGCGTACATGTGGGAAAACATATGATTGGTCCATGGCATTTAGTCCGACATATTTGAACCCATGGTTTTGGTCCTTGGTATTGCATCCAAAGTGTTGAACCCAAGTATTGGGTCCCTAGTATTGGTTTTGGACCATGGTTTGAATAAGGCCTAAGACTATAAAAAGGAAAGGAGATCATTTGGCAAGGGTATCAACTCAAGTGTTGAATATCTTAAATACTAGTGATTGGTTTGTAATGTGTAGCTGGATCTGAATCAAGGAGGAACCTGAGCGTTACAAGATAGATAAGCTCTATTGATGGGTTGAGATCTTTAGGCTTGAATAGTAGTATCATTGTGTGTTTTTGATCTGTTATAATTGGCGCATGATTAGATCTCTAAATCTGATAATCTGGGTATAACTGATGTCTGATTAAGTAAAAGGGTAAATTATCTTTTATAGATCTGTAAGCAGGTTTGGTGCAGCATAGGTGCGTATACACGCAGATTTAACAAGTAAAGACGACGTATACGCTGGTTGTCCTTGATACAGTTGCGTACATATGCAGGTTTTTGCATATGAAAGTAGCATACGTCTCATGAAATCTGTTTTAGATACTTCTATTTATTGCTGCAGTATTCTGGGTTTAGGATTGGTGTTTGGTTACAGTTATTGTTTTCTGAGTATAGCATACAGAGAAGTGATTGGTTGATTCAGTATTGGTTTGTACACAGAGACTGGTTTTTGCAGATATACTTGATGTTTGATTGATATTCATGGATCCAATCTGAAAATTTATGAAACGTGGTCCCTGGAAGAAAAGAGAAGGTTGTAGCCTTCTGTAGGTCAGCACCTATGTACTAGTACTTCAGCTAGTACAAGAGCTAAGGGGGTTGTAGCTCCCTTCCAGGAGAAGCTGGAGAAGGAGAGAAGATTGTAGCCTTCTGCAGGTAGCAGCCTGCATACTGGTATAAGACTGCACCAGTACAGAATCATTGTAAAAACAAATTTCTAATTTAAAAGAAGATAGAGACAAATTGCAGCAGGTGGTTTTCACCCACATTGGGTTTCCACCTTACATCTTGGTGTTCATGTGTGATGATTTGTTTTGCTTTACTGCTCCTTTTTACTGATCATATGGCTAATAATGTTTTGATGCACTCATTAAAGAAGCAACTAACTGATTTATAAGTTCACTGAATATACGCTGGTTGTATTATACACAGTTGCATATACACACCATTTTCCTTAACTGAAGTAGCATATATGAATCTGAATATGGAAATGGAAAAATTATATTGATTTGCTAATACTGATTCACAC
>APFE030724392.1:231033-249315 GCA_000404065.3 Pinus taeda
CCCCCCCCCCCCCCCCCTCTTAGTATTATTTCCAACACTTAATTGATAGGACATTTTAAGATCAAAGAGAAAAATGGGTGAGTAGCCTATCATCTTGTACTTCCATCCCTCTTGCATAAAACTAATTATGTTTTTCACGTGTCTATTCTACGACATTATGTTGCTAATGAATCTTACAAAATTAATTGGAGGGAATAGCAAGTCTTAGACTTGGAATTGTTATGGTCGAACCATTATGTATACTGGACTTTTGACAACTTAGACACTATTTGGTGGACCAATTTAAAGTCCAATGGGACAAATATAGGTCAGGGTCTATTATGTGGGAGGATGCAAAGACTTCATTTCAAGAGCTTTTTTTTACCACATGTAATGCCCCACTTTGACATAAGCAACTACTTATAATGAGGCCCTATTTGAATTTTTCATGATGTATTATTTATGAGCGTTATTTAAAATTATGGACAAATGGATTCGTTCATATTAAAAAAATAGATGAAATATGTTTATGTTGTTAATATAGAAGTATGATTTACTTCCAACATGTTGATGTTAATTGAAAGATTCTAGTACGTGGATGCTAGGTCCGATAATATGATGATTAGGATTACATGTCTATATACATATATTGTTATGCATATGCTTGGATGAAAGTTAACTTGCAAAATGGAAGGGAGCTAGGTGATATCCATAGAACCATACCAGTAACTAGTTAATATCAAGACATTGAATGAGTAATTGTATAATGTACATTGTTCTTTTGCATTTGTATTATTTGATATGCACTATTATGATCTTGGGTAAGATGCAAGTTTGCAGGTAGCATCATTATTTGTGAGGTCTATGATGGACGTGCTCCCCTAGACGTGTGGTGATGACTATTAGTTTCCTATTGGGGAAGTTAGGTCGATATAGTCGATGCTTCCACCATTTTGGTTCTATCAATGGTTAGGTTGATATAGTTGACGCCATAGTATATTGTAACAAAGCACAAATATGATGAGAGCAGAAGTAGGCTAGGGAGGACGGGTGGGTATAGTTTAGTTGTGAACCTCAGGTTGGAAATGAATCTTCTTGTGCTTTTCCTTAACTATGGTTACTACTTCTTTCTCCTTGTTTATTGTGTTTGATTGTCATTTTACTTCTTGACTGCGTGTACCCTCTTAACTCCAACTTTAGGACAAATATTCCCAAAGGAAGGGTGTATATAATGGCCACTCCCTAACCCTTTTATGTTATGATTAGTTATTAGCCTACCTTTTGAAAGATTGATTGTTGGGTAATTTCTTCTTAGTATTATTAGTACGCATATGAGATATGTGTATGCTACCTATATACTCACATCTCACAAGAATACATTATTATTCTATGGTCTATTATGTTATATGATTGATTAATGATTAAGATTATGGTTAATTTTAAATTTGATTAGACTTTTAAGTATAACATTATGATTAATTTAATGTTAAATTGATTTAGGCCCTCTTGTGACTCTTTGACTTTAATTATATCACTAATTGTTTGATTATTTATTATGTATTAATTATTATTAAGGGGGGTTGTCTTTCCTTATCATAAAGGGGGAGGGATTCAGCACCTAACATAAAGGTAAGTAGTTGAAGCGTCTGTGGGGTGAGGGGGGAGGGAAGTGGCAAGGATGTTAGTTATAAGACTTAAAAATGGGTAGGTGAACCATTAATGAGGAAAAATATATTTTGGGGAAAGAGGGGGGTGAAGCTTTTGTGAGGTGGGGAGGAGGTGGCAAGGATGTTAGTTATGAGACTTAAAAAATGGGTAGGTGAACCATTCACGAGGAAATATATATTTTGTGGATAGAGGGGGATAAGTCTTGGGGAAGATGATGGTGAAAGGAACTTTCATCATTTTGTCATACTAGATTTTGTTGGATTTTGGGGGAGGGAAGAGAGGAAGAAACTTGAAAGAGTTTAGACACTAAGGGTTCTTACTCTTGGTGGAGATTGAGAGAAGTGTTGGGCACCTAGTGATTTAAATACTTGGTTTGGACACACTACAGATGGTGGTTTTGGACATAGGCATGAAGGGTCAGGGAACCTATGGAGGTTCCTTGGGGCTAGGAAGATGAAAAGGCTATTGTTAGTTGGTTAGGTGGTAAATTCTATTGGGTGGGATTTGAAGGTCAAGAGAAGGAAAGTTTCTTCAAGGAATTCACAAACTCATGGGTACTCTTCTCATTGTTGATGTTATCCAAGTTAATTTATGAATAATAAAAAAGTAGATTTACATGCTTGTGATATTGATGACAAGAGAAATTGTGCTAAGGCAATATCCCTTTCATTTCCAAAATATCAATCGTGGACCTGTGGGTTATGGGCCCATGTTTCTATCGGAAGTATTAATTGGCGCTTTTGCCTTCAAAACCAGGACAACAACAATTAGCGCAAATACACATAAATACATGGAAACTCGACCATGAATGCCTTAGGCCGGATCTCAAATAGAATAGATCTGCATCTATAAACTTCTCAGGCCCACTCTTTCCCAAGCCTTTCCATTGTTCTTCAATCTCTGTCGTTGATAAGCTTCATGATCCAACGGTCGACACTTCATCGCATTCTCGGCTTATCGCACATCATAGTTTTTGTAATCCGCTAGCACTTGATTCCTATGACATGCAAGAGTTAACCTCTGTCATTCGATCAATCCTTTGATCTGACGGTCCATATTCCATCACAACATCACAAATCTCGGCTCATCACAATATCGCAAATCTGGGTTTATCGCAAACCCAAACTCTTTTACCGAATGCGATTTGCAATTAAATCTTCGTCGTCGATCTCGTTCTTGATCCAACGGTTGTCGCAACATCGTACGAGAAACTTGGGCAGCGTTTAGCCACCCTTTCAAATCCGATAAGTACTTTAGATTGTGATTTATAATTTTTCGGGTTCGGTTTTTGGATTAACTTCCGTGCCTATTCCAACCCAATATCTGTCCGATCGTCCAACCAACGAACAGTTCGATCATCCCCGGATCTCAACTAGATTATATTCCAATTCAAGCATCCATCGGGTCCATCTTTTGAAAAACCATTTACAGCCTATAAGCCGCCCGATGAACCGCTTTCATGTTGAAAAATCACTTTCAATGATCCGACTCTTCTTCTTTTGTACTTCTTCACATATGATGGAATCAGCATCAACACTTAATTAACTCTGCCATTTCTACTCGACACTTCACACAACAATTGACTTGTTTAACTTTGGATCCCCACGATCCTCACAGTGATCGATGGTCGATCAATAAACCCGTAACACAGAAATTAAATCAACAGCGCATATATACACAACATAACTTGAAAAGGCATAAGTACACAGATACACGAAATTCACACACACACATAGATTTATATTATACAAAACTTGATTATATTCTAAGGCATTTCAACCTTAGTCACACTTTCCCCTCTCGACTATATTGAATCCACACCTTGTTACACAAATCTCTATCTGTCACTCTATCTATCTCCCCTCATGACACAATGTCTCTTATATAAGAAGTTACAAAAGGGAGGGATCATTTACGATCCATGAATTTCTCCTACAATCTCTCAACAAACCTCTAAATCTCTCTATACGCATACATGGTATATTAAATTGCATTAAATAAGTCTTCTAGAGACTTTATCCATTCCATCATTTTAGCCTGTTTTAACATAATTTGCCTCTTGGTTTGCAAGTTTGTCCACGTCTCCTCCTTCTCAGCTTTGACTTTGACTTTTGATTAAGGGTGGTCGGATGCTCCTGCATCAAATATGTTATTAATGTGATCCATAAATTTTTGTGGATATTCCACTGGACAGTTCATCGCAATCGATCTGATAAAATTTATATTTAAGATATGAAATTCTACATTATTAAATATTTATTAGATTTTTGGATTTTTAGATTTATTGTTAATAGTGCATGCATGCCAATTTAAATTATGCAGAAAATAGATAATGGAAAAATAAAATATCACACACACATTTGACACAAGGTATGCTCTAGGGAACCCTTTCAACAGAAAAACCCAATTGGAAGGTGAGGTTGCTTCGCTCTTTTTCTCTGAATGGAAATATGGTTGTAAGTATAAAGAAGTATGCCCTGTGGCCTATGGGATGCTACAATGCAAAAATACTCCTTGTGTGCTCTACTTCCTATCCCTCTTGTCTATTTTTTCTCAGCTATGGAACAAATGCACTCAAAAGAATGGAATCCCTTTTCCTCCTAGTGACCTAGTTATAATACAACCTGATAGCCTCCTAGTAGTTAGGTTTGACTAAATTAAATCTTAACCAAAGTTACAATATAGACTCTTTTAGAGTATTATACATCATAATCATGTGATTAGCCCATTTTCCATGAATATTGGGGGCTGACGTGGCATCCTCTCGAATTATGGTGGTGAGAATAGGAATGTTAACTTCTAAGTGGCATAAATTTCACATATGGACTCTGATTGACCTGATTCTTGCACCGTTGGAAAGGTCTCTGAGTGTAGAATAAAATGTAAAGTTGTGGTGCTAAAGAGCCAAATTTTTACCCCCCAAAAAACATTTTTTTATACCTCAAAACACTCATGGAATGTTTTAGACCTTGCTTTGCAAAACTAGGTCCTGTCGGTAAAAATGGTCCTATGTGATGATTCCTCCACTTTTTCCACTTTTTTTTTTCTTTGTATTATAAAACATAACATGGGTACAAAGTATTTGAAAATTATTTATGCCTTAGGGTAGGCATCACAAAAAACATGAACATATGTATTTTATGAAGACTAGACAAAGTGAAAATCAAGTAGTACAAGCTTGTTTTACAGGATGACACTTAAATGGGAGCATGTTATAAAGGATAACTAGTAGAACATCATGGCCAACAGCCCTAATAGAATATTTCTAGGTCATATTCAACAATTATATAAGCAATAATAATCTTTATTCATATACAAAATATAATGAAGAGCTTTGAGTATGCATTGATGAAAACTATGGTGACAAATTTGAGTGCATCCATATATAGTTTGGGAAGATACTCTAGCTCCACTAGGCTAATGAATTTCCAAAATATCACTAGGTATAACATTAGTAAAAGTATAATAATAATATGGCTTCTTGGTAGAGCCCTCAAATGGAACTTTGGTTGTATTTGACTCTTTTGAGCAAATTATCAAGGAGGCTAGCCAAATGCAAGTTTAGCACAATTTTCATGCTTATCAACACCTTAGTTGAAGAATTATTAGAAGTCTTATTTGTTGTTTCCTTAAAACCACTTTCATTTATAAGGGAGAACACTTGCCTCAACATTTTAGAGGATCATGAGTGTTACTCGAGAGATATGGAAATTATTAACTACGTGATATTCCCGCTTAGCAATATTGCTAAGGGAAATATCAGTCTTACCCAATTATGTCTTATTTCATGTTTGCACTTAGAAGATGTGGGCCTAGAGGTCCCACATGATTTTTTGGATTAAGTGGGGGGCCAAAAATTAGGAAGGAAGGGAAATATTGCGGCTCTAGTGGAGCGTGGGGGCCACCCCATGGAGAATTGCAGCCCACATGTGGAGTACGCTCTCATTGGAGTGAAGTTGGTGGCGGAAAGTTGATATGGGCCCACATGGGCATCTTGGAGGCTCTTTGATAAATAGAGAAAGAGGCACTCATTTTGGTCATCCATCCATCTATTCATAAATATTTTCTTTGACATAGCACGCTTGAGCTGAAGCAAAGTCTGCAAGTGTTGTTTGGCACACAAGTGTCTCCGAGCAGAGATCTCAACCCTTGCTTCGGTGGACTTCGAGTGCCAACCCAAGGAGGGAGTTTCATCTAGTTTCGAGTGTTCTAGCAGTGGGAGTGTGAGTTTGTGGGGAGGAGACACTAGCAGCAATGCAGGGACTGCACAATACTTGGAGGAGGCACACTTGGGAGTTGCAGAGTGAAGGGAATTTGTGACTGAGATTGTGAGGAGGAGTCTGGGAGAGCCCTTGCTTGGAGTTTGCAACTATTTTGGGGATTTTTTCAGCACTTTGGAGAAGCAGCAAACACAAGATTTGTTGCAAGTTACATCTTATGCTTGTGGAGGAGGGGACGAGCATTTGGTGTCAATTTTGGAGCGTCAAAACTAGGACAAACCATTTCTTGGTTTTTCTAAGATTTTGACAAGGACCTCAGAAATAATTTGGCAGGATTTCCTGGGAAGATTTGAGGGGCCGAATAGGGGTCCCAATTCATCCAGCAACTAGAGGAAATATGGGAAATTTGGGCCGAAATTCCGAGGTCAACATTTGGTCAATTCCTTCATGGGTTTTTGTGGGTTATTGGTGGAGAGCCTGGGTTTGAATTCCCAGAAGTTTCAAAGCATTGAAGGAGGCCCTAACAACCATTCTACACAACCAACAACACTTTATGAGTATTTTAGCGCAAAGCCAAGGAGAATCAGCTAGCACACTTGGAGGGGATATCATATTCATCACTTGTGCTTAGCTAGCTTGCCTAGGGAAATCCCACATGCATACTTTCCAAGAACTTATTGTACTTCATGATTTATTAATAAAGTGGTTAAACATTGCAGTTTTTTGCTTTAAAATGGTGTTCTGATGGTTTGACTAATTTCCTATGTGTTTTTGTTATGTTTGCTTCGTGTATCATTGTAAATTTCCATTAGTAATATTACAGTGGTATCAGAGCATGATTTTGGCCAGTTGCGGGTCTAAATCACACAAATGCTCAAGTGTTATGGTGGACTAGAATTTCAGAGGCTAAAACACTAGTCCCATATTATTCTCCAGATTGAGCTTATGCCCAAAAATGTCCCATCAATAGGAATTTGAAAATGTTACTAGGAGAATCGAGAGATTGGCAGGGCTTCTCGAAGAGTGGTTTTCAGCAAAGGCAACAAGAAGAAACAATAGTTATCGACCCACAGATCAAGGAAATAAGAGGATCATGATTGTTGAACAAAATGCTAGTAGCAATACTGCAGAGACGAAGATGGGAGGCGGAGGGAGTGACGAGATGAGAGAGAACAAACCCCTGGAGGAGGGAGTTCACTTAAATACATTCCATCAGGTTGAGCATGAGGTTAATGCCATGCAGGAGGAGAACAAGATACATCTAGTGTGACGCAAGAGCCACCCTTGTTGGAGTTTCCTTTGGTAGCCCCAGTAGATAGATTGGAGGAGGCAGTTGAGCACACATCCATTGATGGGGCATCCTAGTCTATGATAGAGCTTCAAAAGGGTAGCCACCTACAGTTGACTGATGAGCATGTCTTCCATGTTGGGTTGTCTATGGAGGAGTAGTTGGAGGCTCATGTCAATCCCATGATGGAGGAGGACATGAATCCATCCTTTGGGCTAGCCTTTGATGAGGGGAAACATAGAGACCACACATTGGGATTCTAACACAGTTCACTTCAAAGGCACACTGACATGATATACAACGTTATCAACCCACCCCTATGCATTGGATTGAGAGAGGCGGAGTTGTATAGACATACCAGAGGGGATGACCCGGTTAACAACACTATCGGGTCACCTTTTCCAATTGGAGATAGGGAGATGAAGCTACCTAGTCAGATCTCGTGTGTTGACCTAGATAGTGGGATGAGACAATCAGATTTGCACAAGGTGCAACATCCGCATGTCGAGGTTTTTCTATTTGTGGGAGTTCGTGCATTCAATCCCTCTCTTGGGGTTAGATGGAAAGATATTTTGAGTTAGTACCCTATGGAGTGGGCTATGGATATGGTGGTGGACCTGGGTGTATCTCAACAGGATATTCCAGGCATTGGGGATACCGAAAGCCCATACTAGCATTGGGATCCGGGCGGGAGTACCTATCATTTCCCAGGTATGTCGATTGACTACAACCTGGATGGTACAATTGACCTAGCAGTTGAGCGCACACATTTGCTAGGGAAGTCTCGATTAGCACTAGTGGCCAACCAGTTTATGGATAAATTCCTTTGGTTGTCTTGGCATGACGTCTGTACACGGGATCACTAGTTGAACAACATACTCTATTAGGAGTTTATCAGAGGAGGTGGCGTTGGTAGGCCACTAGATAGTGCCTTATATGGAGCTTGGGACTCTTCACTTTTGTGTGGGTCATAGAGGATGCATAGGAGTAGAGTAGTGGTGGAATCGCTGCTGACAAATAGGGAGATTCACTTCTTAGATCCCTCGGGGAGAGAAGATCCATTCATCGGCAGGTATAGTGATGCGATGGTGGAGGTGATGATACCGATCATGTGTGGCCCGACATGTAGAGATCGATGAACATGGAGATGCATGGTGGTGTACAAAGACAGGTCTTCACCTAGTTTATCAGCAGATCCGAGACACGGAGAGGGGCACCCATAAGGTTATTCTTCAGTACCCCAGCAGATTCTTGATCCTACCCTTGGGGACCTCCCCACCTATGACTCTCCATTTGAGACGTTTGGTGGAGGCACAAGCTGACGAATCCAGACGTAGGGACGACTTGGTTTATTGTCGAGGTAGTATAGGTTCTATTCCTAGGCTCACACAGGGGGAGTCGATTGTGAGGGAATTGCATGATACACTTCGGGCAAGACAGTCTGAGGTGTCACAGGAGATTGAGGGACGGTCGTTGGTATACTTCGTCTATATGAGGGCACCAATACTTCGAGCAGTATCTAAATGTATCGTCAAGAGTTGGGATAGGGGACTTCACTGTGTGTTTTGGCGGGAGCATGGCAGTTTGGCTTGCGTGGGACAAACTCTTGATACCTGGCGTCCACCCATGGAATACATACATGGATCAGAGATGAGGACCATATGGGTTCTAGCAGGGAGCAGCGCTACACAACGACATTCCGCGGGGAGTGGGAGTTATGAGATCCCAGTATGGTTGGGGGATCCAGGGATCTGGTTGGTGGGTGGATCACTCCCCTTGGTGATGAGCAGGGTCATGAGGGTGATTTAGTTCACCTTGGGATTGACACATGGGGGATCATTGAGACCTCCATTACATGGAAAGGCAGACTTATCATGTTGTTTCTCAAGGTTGATATTGGTAGTAGAGGCATAGATATCGGCATCATGGAGATGCCCAGACAGGATGAGCTTGGCACTCACAAATTTTTCTCCACTAGGCCTTAGGAGAGGAGGATACAGTCCGCACATAGTGGGCAATATGAGCATGTTGCACTATCGGTTATGACTAGAGAGCCACAATGTTATCATGGCAGTTTGCATTTGCGATCAGCATAGGATCTCAACCTCTCAAGGCTTGGAAGTTTAGCCATATTCAGGGACGTGATAGTTTCTACAGGGGAAGATCATATTGGTCTTCCATTGGGTTTCAGTTGTACGAAGAGTAGTTTTCCCACTGGAGATTCGTTGATGACTTGGGGCATTGTGCTAGTATGGCAAGATGATTAACACATATGGGTTTTGGTGGTAATTGACTTTATTCCATGGCAGGCACCAAGAATTGGAAACAATGGGCCTCCAATATGGTTGTGGGATCCAAGGATCCATTGGTTTAGAGGACTACCCTTTCTTGGGAGGATCATGGGGATGACAGAGGCAAGATCACATCCTCCTTCGGATGACAGGTTAGATACCATCAGGATGATCACTACAGGTTGAGGAAGGCCCTTTTCGCTATTATTTCGACAAGAGTCTGAGCGTGCATCGGTAGCTTGTAACCTTGGTAGGGTTCCCTGGTAGGATAGACCTGCACGCAGTGGAGTTTTCCCATATTGGGTGTGTAGAGGAGGTTTACTAGAGTGGGTGACTCTGTAGGAGTACAAGTGGGTTGCAATTATGACCAGGTCGGGGAAACATCCACTTGATGGACTAAATTTGAGATTAGTTTGGAACCTGAGATCTACAGGGCTGAGCAGTTGGGTTACGGATTGGGGAGAGTGGGTTCCCATAGGGGGAGGTCACCCAGATCTACCATTGGGACTCCTTTATGACAGGTCAGCACAGGGATTGGGAATGGCTCACTGGCATAATTGGGACCCTGGTATTGCTCATAGTGGTAATTGGGTCAGCATGGAGAGAGCACTTGTTCGAGATTTGCTTGAGGGCAAGCAATGTTTTAGCGGGGAGGACTGTGATATTCCTGCTTAGCAATGTTGCTAAGGGAAATATCAATCTTGCCCAATTTTGTCTTATTTCATGTTTGCACTTAGAAGATGTGGGTTTAGGGGTCCCACATGAATTTTGGGATTAAGCGGGGGCCCAAACATTAGGAAGGAAGGGAAATATTGCAGCTCTAGTGGAGTGTGTGGGCCACCCCATGGAAAATTGTGGCCCACATGTGGAGTATGCTCTCATTGGAGCGAAGTTAGTGGGGGAAATTCGAGTTGGGCCCACATGGGAATATTGGAGGCTTTTTTATAAATAAAGAAAGAAGCACTCATTTTGGTCATTCATTCATCTATTCAGAAATCTTATCTTTGACATAGCACGCTTGAGCTAAAGCCAA
The DNA here is from genome assembly GCA_000404065.3 of Pinus taeda. NCBI lineage: Eukaryota > Viridiplantae > Streptophyta > Pinopsida > Pinales > Pinaceae > Pinus > Pinus taeda. The sequence goes on from APFE030724392.1 coordinate 241,513, forward strand.
GTCTGCAAGTGTTGTTTGGCACACCAATGTCTTCGAGTGGAGATCTCAACCCATGCTTCGGTGGATTTTGAGTGCCAACCCAAAGAGGGAGTTTCATCTAGTTTCGATTGCTCCATCAGTGGGAGTGTGAGTTTCTGGGGAGGAGACACCAGCAGCAGCACAGGGACTATGTAGTTCTTGGAGGATGCACACTTGGGAGTTGTAGAGTGAAGGGAGTTTGGGCCTAAGATTGTGAGGAGGAGTTTGGGAGAACCCTTGCTTGGAGTTTGCAAATATTTTGGGGAATTGTACAGCACTTTGGAGGAGCAGCAAACGCAAGATCTTTTGCAGTTTACATCTTTTGCTTGTGGAGGAGGAGCGGAGCATTTGGGGTCAATTTTGGAGCATCAAAACTAGGACAAACCCTTTCTAGGTTTTTCTAGGTTTTTAACAAGGACCTCAGGAATAGTTTGGTGGAATTTTCTAGGTAAATTTGTGGGGTAAAATAGGGGTCCCAATTCAGCTAGCAACTAAAGGAGTTAGGGGAAATTTGGGCCGAAATTCCGAGGTCAACATTTGGCCAATTCCTTTGTCAATTTTTGTGGGTTATTGGTGGAGAGTCCGGGATTAAATTCCCAAAATTTTTAGAGCACCGGAGGAGGCCCTAGCAACCATTCTACATAGCTAGCAACACACTTTACGGGTATTTCAGCGCAGAGCTAAGGAGAACTAGCTACCACTTTTGGAGGAGACCTCATATTCGTCACTTGGACTTAGCTAGCTTGCCTAGGGCAAACCCAGGTGCATACTTTCCAAGAACCTATTGTATTTATTGCTTTAAAATGGTGTTCTGATGGTTTGAGAAATTTTATATGTGTTTTTTCTATGTTTGCTTTGTGTATCATTATAAATTTCCATTAGGAATATTAAAAACTATGGCACTAAGACAAATAAGGTGTTGCATTATGTATTAGGTTTCAATTAAAAACATCTTTTATCTTGAAAATTAAAGGCTCTGCTCTTATGTATGGGCTTCAATACCACCTATAGGTAAGTATGTAATAAAACAGAGATCCACAAAGTGTCAACATTCCTATTAATGGTAGAGGCATCGATTAGATTGAGAAGTTCAACAATTAATATGCAAGATTACCATGGAAAAAATTGTATTGGAAGACTTTTTAGATATATTTATGGTTGGATTGTGAGAGAAATCCCTTAGCATAATTCTAAAATCTTTGAAATTTTGTTAGAGTTATTTTGTCTTGGATTTGGTACCATGAATGGAAGGCTAATACCCCTTATAGAGAAGATATTTTATGGATGAATTTTGCAATTTCTTGATGATTCATGGCTAACATTTATGGTTGAACAATAATTTATAGAGTAAGCGGTCTCTCTAAGTCTTACAAATTTATTTATTGAATGTGATAAGTGCAATTGTGCTTATCTAGTGTTAAGGGTGCATGTATTTGTATTGTTCTTAAATAAATCATATATTTACACCGAAGGTGTCCCTATATGGAACTGGTTGGGAAAATACTATTCACTCTAGCCAATGAGAACCTTCATTTTCATCCTTTTATCCAATAAGAACCCTTCATTTTCGTCAAGACTTCATCCAAACAATTTTGAACACATGGCAATAGCGATGGATTCTATGTCGTTGCAATGAATTTGCTCGAGTTCTTTTCATTAATGGCCACCAGCCACTGGTAAGGATGAGCTTCTGCGTTTGTCAATGACCTGAACGAGACTTTTGCGTCTGTCAGTGACCTAAAGCAAGCACAGTGAAAATGGTAGAGGTATTTCAATCGGGTTGAAGCAGAGAGGGTTTCAGTTGTTCACTAGGAGCAGCCTTGACCGCTAACTGCAATGCCCACGACTAAAAATGCCAAGTTAATTAATGGAGATAGCACGTGTTTTTTTTAGCAATTCGAGCAACAATGAAATGCATTTTTCTTCATTGTTTTGGTTGTTAGTGGTGCGCAATGACTGCTTATTCTATGTTACATATTATAGTCTATGTCGTTGATCCCAGCAGAACCATGGATGACACGAAGCCCTCTTGGTTGTGATCAACAAGGCCTTCAGCAACACAACCTCGGAGGCATCAAGATTCATCTCGAAGGATGAAATTACATCATCAATGAACCTCTGCACCGTCCAAGTGAGGGGAAAAAATTCTCTGCACCGTATTTGCATCTCCTGTCCCCAAATGCGCACGAATGCAGTGTAGTGTGGGGCTTATTTCAAGAATGCTTGAAGATCAAGCCAAGAAAAGGGGAACAAAAACTGGAATATAAAGCAAGCAATTCTGTGGTGAAATTACTTTACTTAAATATTGGATATAAATGAAGTAAATCATGAAAAACCCCATGATACTGGAAATTGTGTTATAATATGGACAGAAACAGAAGAATTTCGACTGTCAAGGTGTGTTGGCTGGGGGTGTTGTCAAGTTATTCTTGTTGTGGGGGTGTGTGCTTCTAGTGTGGCTTGCTTCTTTTGTTCAGCGTTCGCCCATGGGGAACCTTACCGATAAAATCAATAAGGGTCTATTTAGGAACCACTACTAGCACCAGCATCAAGAAAGCTTTCAAACATTGCCTTGGATTTCCCATCTACGACCAATACATCATAGCAAGCCAAACATAGAGACACACTTGTTATTATTCTTCTATGCCATTCATGCTTCTATAAAATGCCCAACAAACCCACATTGTAGAGAAAAAATTGCCACAGTTAAAAAATTGTTGTCATGGAGAAGATCCAATTAGAAATGCTTCAACTGTATAACACCCTTACTTGAGAAGATATTTGGCTTCAACAAACATACCAATCTGATCAATTAAAAAAGCTTTTGCATTAACATAAGATGTACTTTGAGGAAAGAGAAGGTGTAGACCTTACAAGCGACAAGAAAAACCTAGTTTCCCAAGTTACATTTGAACTCTAAATTAACCAAAATCAAATTCCAAAACAAGATCTTTTAAATGTAAAAAAATTATGATTCACTCTTGACATTCTTAAATTGTTCCACTAATGATGCTTCCTTGCCAACTATCTTTGACGATGTCATCCAGAAAAAATACAAGAAATAGATGAAGAGAATGTACAACTTGATAGCGAACTCCAGTAAAGCTATCATTCTCACATGTAATGTAGGCTAATCTTTCACCCATAGACATATTTGATGAATGATATTGAATACCTCTATTAAAATGTTGCAAATACGCTTCTCAAAACTGTTCAACTCAACAGAATAATTCGTTTGATTGTTTCCCCTTGGAAATCAGAGACAACCACTATTGTTATTCGAGATACTCCTTAGCATTTATACTTGGTTTACAAATGGATTGCAATAGATATAGCTACTTTGCTTGAGCATGCCTGATTATCTATTTTCAAGACATACAAATAGAAACCTACTATAAAATTGCTTTTGATTACTAATTAAGTATATTTTCAAAAGCATGGGAACTTTGGGATCAACTGTTGACACTGCGACGTTGTGAAGTACGTGATCTTGATTTTCTGGTAGATGTCAGAGAGAGACTTCTCCTTGAGAAGCATTCAGATTGTAATGACATCTCATTAAAAATATGTTTACCAAACGTATGCAATTGTAAACATGTACCATTCATATTAAAGGAACAAGTATCATGATTTTAACTGTGTTGCTTCCCTTTGTCAAGAGACAAAAATACTAAATTTTTGTTGTCAACCCCATTTTCATCTAAACTACCAATAACTTGTTGACCATCTGAATTCTTTGACCAATAGCCACCATCTTGTTCATCAAAATGAGCCAAATCTTCATATCCTTCATCAAACCTTGCAGATTCCTCATCAACAGAGCCTTCTAGCTAAGACAGCAAAATTAGATTTAAGAGTGAATTCAAGCATAGAACTTGCCAACGTCATACACGTAATTTTTGTGTGATAAATAGAAGGAAACTACTAATGAAAAAGAATGACTTTGGAATAAAATTGAATAACTATGCCAGGCCCAGCGTTGAGTTTTATATGGACAACTTGACAACATATATGCATAACATTTCCTATAGAAAATTTGAAAAACAAGTACTTACATCTTCTAGCTTAATGCTTGAGTCACTGAGTTCATCCTTAGAATCGACAACAGGCACTTCATCTGGTTCTTCATCACTGCTTGGTATTGGAAATTCTTTAGTGAGTTGCAACCACAGTAAAATATACTATATCAAATCGATATAAAGCTATAAAAAAACCAATATATCGCAAGCAAAGGATGATATTGCTTGATAAATTGATTCAAGCCTTTAAGAAGTTCTCTCAACAAGGAGAATAAAGGGTGCGTACCTACATCATATAAAATGCAGGATTTTCCATAATATGGACTCTTCCTTTCGAAGAATTCTTTTGCTAAAGTTGTCTTACCTTCTCCACTTGACCCAACGACCCCCACAACCTTAGAACCTTTACTCTGTTGCTACAATGAAACTTTTGTTTCCAAACCTCTTACTTTTCTATGCAAAACACACCAATATATGGCCTTTTCGATGTTATAGCGAAGACTTCCTTTTTTAAGTTCTACGAATATGTTCTCCTAGTGAGATTTGTCAAGCTCCCACTGAGACCTCTCCCATAGCTTTCTAATTCAGAAGAAAAACCATTTAAGGCTATTACAAACTCATTTACAATATCTTCAAATTCTGGGAGTGGATCGAACTAGTTGAAGGCATTATGGCAGAAAATCTCTCGGGATTGTTGCCAATTAAGGTTAGTCAGGTTATAAATTGATGCTTGTTCAACTCCGGATTCTGTCAGAACATCTTTGGATCGATTTGTAATGAATATTAAGCTCTCGTGAGGGAGAAAATTTTGATCCGGCATAAGTGCCTTTAACTGATGAACATCATCTACATTATCTAAAATTGCAAAGGAGGAGTAATCATATGAGGCAACTCTATGCCTTGAGTAACACTCTCTATTTGAATATTCATGTTTGTCAAGTCCTCAAGTGATCCAAATTGGATCCATGAAAATTATCAAAGTGCTATGACTGTATCAAATTAGGAAAAACTTCAAAAACTTGTGAACAAAGAGCTATCAGCAAGGACCTTTGGACAGTGGCAGTTTGTAGCCAGCAAGGAATGACAAGGACCTCGGTCAAAGCGCGTTGAACGAGGCTCATGGAGACCGCGCAGGAAGCAAACTAGTAGTTAGGAAGTCCGGATCAGAAAACGGAGGCTGTTTCTGATGTGGGATTAGCACTAATCATGCATCGCTAGGCAAAACCCCTTGAGAAGGAAAAGCCCTGAACGCTTGGTTGCATGGGAAGCCGGGAAACCGTAGGGAAAGTGCTAAAGCAAAAGGTGGGCCCCGCACTCCAAAACGGGCGGAATATCGGAGGCATGTTGGGCGATAAGTGGATTTGGCAGGAGAACGAGCGATTCCATACATTGCACGACACGTGTCCAGCGAATGAGAGAGAAAATCACCTCTCATCGTGGGCTAACGGTTGAGCAAGTCAACCACATAATAAGAGCGAACACCGTAGGATCTGGGGGCTCCAGATCTGACAGCGGAGATTGCGCCCGATGAATGACCGGATCTGGAGGGAGAATTAAGCTGCAGCATATAAAAGTCTGAAGTCCGATTTAACCGATGAGTTGGCGAATGAATCATTACACAGTGTAACCAAAATACCGAACCGTTGAGGAAGAGTTGGCGCAGTTCGTGAGAGGACAAGTGGAAACTTCCCTGCAAGACGTTCCACAGTGGCGATGACGCAGACGCAGGAAACTCCAAGTGAACAGCAACAGGTGATTCGAAGGGGTGGAATAGTAAGCGAACAATCATGAGCCGTATTGGCTTTAAGCCATGAACAGACAGAGAATGAAGAGAGAGTGCGAAGTGAAAGCAAGCGAGCATTGTAAGGAAGAAGGAGACAGTGAGATAGAGAGACAGAACAGAGAATAAGCAAGAAGCAGAAAATAGAGAGCCGAGCTAACCTGCAGAGTAAGGTAGCATCAAGCAAATAGAAGGCTTGAGAGCTTCGAGCAATCCCTGAGAGGATATCTGTCGGGAACTAGGTACCAAATTGGACTCATCCCATTCAAGACCAATTGAGGTCGAGACTTGGAAAGGAAGAGTCTGTGCACTCTAGTGGCTTGGAGAATCCAAGAACCACCCTGCTAAGCATCATCTGTTTTAGGAGACTCCAATTGAGCTCCTCCTTGTAAAAAATATGCTTTAAAGACACAATAAGAAAAGACCACCACTGAAATCTGGACTGGAGATGTAGCCCAGGAGGATTGGGTGAACTCCTTGTTAATTTGTTGTGTTCTTGTATTTTCTTACTGTGTTTCTCTTATTGTTTTCCATTTTCCAGTGTCTGTGTATTTTGCAAACTGATCGATCTGTTGCCTAAGATAACATAGACACACACCAGCACATGAGTCTATAATACCTTCATTCATTAATTAATTAACTAAGATCACTCAAGAGTGATTTTCAGATCAAGTGGTATTAGAGCTACAGGTTGATAAGGTTAGACAAGCTTGTGTTGGATTTAGCTGTTGAATGCTAACTAGATGAAAGCTCAAATTAGGAGAAGGAGAGTTGGTCGAAACGAATCCTAAAATTGGGAGAGTCTATCCTCAGAAGACAATGTCAGAGGAAGGTTCTATGGGGCTAGACCCTCAACTCATAGATAGTTTCCTAGCCATAAAGTCCATGGTATAGGAAATGTATAGGGACTTTAGAAAACACAGAGATGAAGATTCATCAGGCTACAAAACAAGATAAAGGAGAAGATGAGTCTCACTTCCATGACCACTCAAAAGGAAAGGGGAAAGAAGAAACCTTTCTCACACCTCCTAATAGCCATGAACATAGAAAGAAGGCATCTTTGATTAAACTAGATGTCAAATTTGATTTACCTATATATGATGGAGAGTTGAATGCAGAAAAGCTAGACAATTGGATTAGACAAATTGATGTTTATTGCAGAGTGCAGAATATCGATTTAGATAAGAGCAAGATTCAGCTGGCAAGCCTACGCCTTGGAGGCACTGCCTTGGTTTGGTGGGAAGGCAGGACCCAAGCTGACCTGAAGAGACACGGTAAGACTATCTTTGTCTAGAGTGAATTTGTTTCTGCAATCAAAAAACAGTTCTATCGACTGGCCTATATGTAGCAAGCCATGATGAGCTAGCAAACTCTTCGATAGTTGAAAGGGCAAAGTGTACCGGGATACACCCAAGAATTTAGAAAGAGAGCATTGATTCTAGGAATCTCATTAGACTCACCTGAGACTTTTTTGAAGTACATTGGTGGTGTACACAGCTACATGAGGCACACTATCCTCATGTTTAATCCCTCTAGTATAGATGAGGTATCTGTACAAGCTACTCATCTAGAAGCTAGAGGAAAGAATGGAAGTCCAGAAGTTGGGGGATCATCCCAACCCACTGCAAGCAAGAATAACGAGAAAAGAAAGCAAAATTGGAAAACAAGGAAGGCTAACACTGCAGAAAAAAGCAAGGCTTCATGCACTCACTGTAAAAAGGATGGGCATGATGATGAGCACTGTTGGATTCTGCATTCGGAGCTGAGACCTAAGAAATTTGAGGGCAAGAAGAAGAAGACTATTGCAGCTATTCAGAAAGACTTGGGGTCAGACTCAGGAGATGAAACAACTATTGCAGCCACTGGTATAAGAGGTAAGAATTTTGAAGCATCTACTAGTAATTCTGCACAATCTACTATTGATGAAGAAAATGAGAGAAAAAGACATGAGCTTTTCCATATTCGAGTTATTTCCAAACATCAAAA